>VZUI01046144.1:0-18090 GCA_013401135.1 Cettia cetti
AATAAAATAAAATAAAATAAAATAAAATAAAATAAAATAAAATAAAATAAAATAAAATAAAATAAAATAAAATAATATGGGAAGCATCCTGTGAGGGTCTTTAATTTCTTTAAATTAAAATTACAGAATAATTTTTATGCACGATGGTAAAATTATGATAATATTAATTTCATAGGAAGTTGTTAATAGCTTCTGATTTCTGTAATTGAATAAGATACATTTACTGTATAAACATGTTGTGTGTTTGCATATTGTAATGACAAAACCTGATTAGATCTCAAGGTAAAGGAATATGTTATCATAATTAAGACTTCCAAAATATTACTTACGAACAGCAAGAAAACAGACAATTGAATGAAATGTAAGAGAATGTCTTTGATTACTAGGAGGAAAAGGGAAGACTTCCAGGAAAGCTCACTTTCCATGCTGTACTTTTTCAAAATAATGTCCTTAAAATTGTTTTGGCTCTAATATCATGCACAGCACTGCACCCCAGTAGGCACAGGGTTGTGCCACCTCCAGCCCCAAGGGATGTCACCTAGGGGGATTCAACGATCCCTGCTAGGAAAGGCATTCCCTAGCTCCATTCCCACCAGTACAAGTTCCTCTGTCTCCATCACACAGTTGGTGTAGACGCAGATGTATGGAGAGAAAGAACTGGAGCTTTGAGTGGCCTGTCAGGCACAGGTAACTCTCAGTGTTTTCCCATCCATATACCTGACCCCATAAAGATTATTTGATTATAGAAAGTGCCTCATGTCCCATTGTCAGTCTGTATTGCAGGTGGTAGTTGGAGGGGAAGTCAGGCTGACATGGGTACTCTCATTTCCATTTCTTCAATACCTTGGTCAAAGCTGCTGAGACATCGTAGAGAACTCAGTAGTCTGGGTCAAACAAAAGGGGGCAGAAATTGTACTGTGACTCACAGATAGAGCTGCCCAGACACTTGACCTCTTCTTGTGGCTAAATACAAGAAAATAAATCAACTCTATGGTTTTATTATTGCTGTGCAAGGCATGCTGGATAAAAAGACCTCTATGGAAGGCAGTGAAATTAATTAGATCTTATTTTGGGAGGTAAGCAGTATTTATTTTTATATTCTCTTTTTTTTTTTTTTTTTTTTTTTTGTGGATACAGAGGAAATATTTGACAGATAATGAGTTGTTCAACAATGCAGCAAGTTCTTTTTTTTTATTGTAAGCATCTATATAACTTATGAACAGCAAAGAAATATAAAAGAATAATTAATAGCCACCAGGTGACTGAGACATGATTAACAAAACAGGTAAAGTATTACTGTCACTGGGATCCTTGGCCATCTCCATGGATTTGGTTTTGTCATTTTGTATGCTAGGAGCACTTGAAAAAGCATATAATGAAAGAGTAAAACTGAATTTCTCCCTTGTTTGTTGTGCTAGATTGCAAGGAAAAATTCTTGTCAACTAGATTTCTCCTGCCTTCTGGAGGGGAATGCTGTACCAGGACCAGTTTGTAAGAGGGTGTTCTAAATTAAGTCCTGAAAAATGGTATCTTATTTGAATTTTTAATTTAAAGACTCCATTCAAAATCAGAAGGAAGGCTAAATCCAAGGCTAATTAGTTGAAAGAGTTAGATTGTAACAAGACAACTGACTGCATTTTGACTTTCCTATTATTAGCAACTCAATGTGAGTCATTACATAATTCTTTCTAGAAAGCATTATTTACTATCATCATAGACAGAGTGATAGTAAAACTCAACAGATGTATTCTTAAGTGTAATTTTGAAAAGCATGTTTTGATATGGTTTTCACAGACAAGGTGGGTGATATGTAAAAAAAATGAGGAACATTTAAGACCATTCTGGGTAGTGAGTGAATCTCTATTATAGTTGAATATCACCTGTGATTCTAGCTATAAAGTAGATTTGTGGCAACACTTTTGTGGAGGTGTTAATAGGGGATGATGTGTTTTACAGACAGTGGATGATTATTCTCACTTTAGGAATAGCATCTCTCTCCTCACAGTCTGAATAGTGCAGGTTTTTAACTAAAGCACGGAAAGTGCATTTTCCTCATGTTCCTAAGTAGTCATATGCAGATAAGCCTGTCTTTAATTTTTTCTTTTACAATTTACAGTACGTTAAGTGGCATATTAAAGGCTGACAATTAGCTGACCAGTTCTAAATCATGAAGAGGAAAGAGCAACATTTAAATTAAACTGTCTCTAATTAAGAAAAGAAAAAATTGTATAGTAATATATTACCATAATACATTACTGTATCATTACTGTATCTCAATCTCCTAAAAATTTACTAGCTGGAAAAAGTAATTGTGTCACCTAAAATATTGAGTTTAGCTTGGTAACTCTGGACTATACCTTATTTCTCCCTTTTTAAAAAAAATTATAGTATTATGCCACATGAGGACCTGCCTTGTGAACAAATCTTGTGATGGAACTAGATGCTACAGTCTTCTCTGGTGCTTAGGTCAGATAAATGTTGCTAAGCCTAGCTTCATAAAACTGACATGGAACACTCTGAATGTGATTTCAGAAAAAAAGAAATCCTCCTCAGGATTTCATGTCCAAACCTATGAAAGAGAAAGAAAATGCAACACCTGGAAAGTGCTCCTTTTTCACATTATATTTAGGAGGAAAAATCACTAATCTACAAGTAGATGAAAGAAATCAGAGAAAAAACTGGTTAGCTGGTGAAAAGAAACCTGGAAAACATTCTTTAAAGCAGCTTTAAAATACATTTTTATAAAAAAAGGGAAAACTCTCAAAGAAGTTAACTTTTTTGCAAACTTTATTTTCTGAATGAAGACCATTTTAAAATCAATAATAAACAAAGCAAATACTGTCTACCAACCAATTTCCTGCATTAGCTACCATGACTTAAATACCATTTTTTTAATAACCTGAAAAAACAGATTTATAAATTCTGTTTGCTTGCCAAGCTTCATTTCTATATGGCTGAAGCCCTTTTTGTAGTATTCTGACTTGTTCATGAGTTCCCAGAGGTTTTTGTCTCTTAGCAGCCTAATCTCTCGTTTTAGCTGATGGATGCTGCTGTGGGTAATGGGAAGCATTCTCATCTGCTTGTTTCCTTCGGGACTGTGGGGTGGGCAGAGCCCTGCTCCCCGCCACACAGACCCAGGTGTGCCCCTGGGAAGGACGAAAGGGATGAGCAGTGCCAGGAGGGGGCTCAGCAGGGGACTGCAGACCAGTCTGCGGCAGCTCTGAAGAGGGGAGGAGGAAGAAGAAATTCAAAATAGTACTTAAAGCCCCCGAGCAGGAGGGAGTTTATGGCCCCCGGCAAGACAATGAACTGTAGTCCTGAGTTTCATGCCTGGGATGTTTTGATCTTGGAAGGGTTCTTTCTCAGGTGTTCTTCTGGTAAACAGAAGAACAATGTTTTGTAAATATAAAGATGTTTACATTCTTATAGGAGGGACCTTCTTCTGATGTCCCTCTGGGATGACCAATTGATTGAAAAGTTTACCTTTGTGTTACCAATCAAATTGGCCTCTGACATTCTGTATAAAGAGGAGCTCATCCCACAATAAAGGAGAACCCACCGACCACTTTCGAAAGGAGCCTGCGTCTCATCTGTTCATGTCTGTTGCGACAATGAACGTACTGCTTTGTTACAGAGAGAGAGGGATGTAGTTACTCTGAGGCAGTTGAAAGTGAGGCAGCATTTATTTTAAGAGGTTTGAATATAAATAAACTGCTTCAAGAATTCAAAAGGTACCTGAATGTCTATCTGAAGCTAGGAAAGAGTGCCCTGGCTTGGTGCTTGTTGTGCTTGTCTGCTGGGAAACGAAGTATTAGAACAGTCTGTCTTCTCCTGGTTCATTCATTTCTGATGCCCACAGCAGTCAACGAAGGACAGAAAAGTCTTGTGCATGCCAGGTGCACAATTCAATAATCATCCTCCCACAAAGGCGGTTCAACCCTTCCTTTGTTGCCAAGGCTCAGGGAATAGAATGTACAATGAAGTACAATAGCTTTCTTCGTAAACTGTATGTTTCTATCTCGTTCAGCCTATAAGGGTATAGTACAACATTTCTGTAGCTGTGAGGGTGAGGAGCTTTTTCCAAACCTGTAAAAGCTATTCCAAATCAATTCCTAAGTGTTAGAGTGATTCAACCTTCACCTTCTCTGCCAGTGCATGAAGCGTCAGCAGCCATGTATGCTTTGAGTTCTTGCCAAGTGCACTTACGATTCAGGAGAAAATAGCAAGGAAAAATGGCTTCATGTCTGTTGCATATTAAAAAGACCTTGAGAATTTTGTATGGAAAAGATTAAGTTGTCTACAGTGTACAGAAAAAAACTGAGTTAAGTAAGCTACTAGAAACAATAATTGTTTAAACCTGTCACATGCTCCAGCCTCACATTTTCTGAAGACCTGTGCTTGCAAGGAAGTATAATAGTTTGGCAATGTAAACAATTAATATTTGGAATCCTTTTGTCTTTCTAATGTGAAGAAAAACATAGCTGAGTAAGAGTACTTCTAGCATTTGTTATGTGCCTTTTTTTCAAAACTTTTTTTCCTAAAGAATGTGTGACAGAACTCTGACGTGTAGCAGGATAACTTAAAATGACAGAAGATGAACTTTCAGAAAATGGAAAATGTTGCATATCCCTTCTGTCTGTGACAGGACCTGAGGGAATGGCCTGTGTCAGAGGAGGTTTAGGTTGAATATTAGGAAAAAATGTTCACCCAGAGGGTGGTTGGGCACAGGAACAGGCTCCCCAGGGATGTGGTCACAGCAGCAAGCCTGACAGAGCTCAAGTGTCCTGTGTAAGGCCAGGAGAAAGTCTCAATAATCCTTGTGGGTCCCTTCCAACTCAGAATAATCTTTGATTCTGTGAGTAATATGATTCAGTTTGTTTCGATTTCCAAAAATAGCAGGCAACTTAAAATCAACTATTATTATTTCTGCCCTTTCCAGAATTCTGTAAAAACAGTTTTCACAACATGCACCAGGAAAGCCTTGCCGTGCTCTCCCTAGTGATTTAAAAGCTCATGTACAAACAATTTGCCTTTGTCTTCAGAGAATTTTGAATTAAGCCTTGAGCTAGAGGGTGAACCAGCATTTGTTCCTTCTCTGACCAGTGGATGTTTTGCATGATTTGACATATTTTGAGATAGTATCTGCATATATGGAATAAAAAGGTTCATTTAAGTAGCATTTTTCTCTAAAACCAGACACTTTTTTTTTTTTTTTTTTTTTTTTTTTTTTTTTTTTTTTGTGATCTAAAAGACAGATAAATCTTCAAAGCAAAGAATTATGTTGGAGTTTCCCCTCTAAATTTTATTATTGGATTTTATGATAGTGTGTTAATGTAAAGCTCTCAGTTCAAATATCAGAGAAGCTGAAATGAGTGAAATCTAGGCCTAGTCTAAGGTCCTTTTAAGGTTGTTGAGAGAAGCATGAGTGGTAATAATGTGTAATTTTCCTCTTACAGATATGGGAACTGTCATTATTCATTTGAAGAAAGGAATAAAAAACCCAACCCAAAACTATAAGCCAGAAAGCTATCTAGGGCAATTTTTTTTTTTTTTTCCTGAAAAAATATCCTGCTGTGATAATTGTAACCTCTTGAGAATGGGCCTTTATAAAAGAATTGTTGACAGATCTTTTGCAGTTGGGTACTTCAGTTCTTCATTTTGTTCTATTCTTAGACATGAAAAGTATCTGTTTCAAGAACTTAATTCACAAATTGTCTGCTTTGACATGCTAAAGTCTAGCAAAATATGCTAACACAAAAGGACCTTTATTTGTAGAATCAGATAAAGAATGTTAATAATAGAGTGGCTTCAAATTCTTTATTAAAAGCAAATCCAAAGCTATAAATTCCCTTTCCCAAAACCATTTATTTTTCTGTTTGTGATGCTTTCTTATGAAGAGGAAGTTTATATATGTTTTTAGAACTGTGCATAAATATATATGCATATTTGCAAAACTTCATAGAAGGTATTTTCACTTAAAAATGGTAAATATTTTAATGGTAGTTCTATGCATTGTGAACAGTCCTTTGAAGAAGTTTGTATCTTGGCAGTGAGGATAAAAGTTAGTTCTTATGTAGACAATTTATACAAATTAACTATAATGGGAGGACAGAAACACGTTTTAATTTTGCAGGTGGTTCTTTCTGTTACTGTGTTGCAATATATTTTAGTTGCCTGCTAGTCTGAATGCTGATCTTCAGTATACACATGTTTTTCATGAGGCATCACTGATTTTTTGTGTCTGGTTGAAATCTCCAGTGAAAGATTGAAACTGGGAAATTACTCTGTCTGCAAGTAATGGTAGTTTACTGCAAAGGAACAACAGCCAAATGGAGATAAGTAGCTAGATTATACTTTTCCCTGTGAATAGGCTTGTTTTGGTGTGATTTTAGAAAACTGTGTTGTAGTACAGGGTATGGTGCACATTTTCTCTAAGCAATGTTGAGCCGCTGGAGGTTATTTTCTAGCAAAAGCCACAATTTAGTTTAGTAGCGGTTCACCACTAGAAAAGAAAAAAAAAAAAAAAGAAAAAGAAAAACCCCTGAGATTTCTTAAAAAGAGTATTTAAAGTGCAATCTCTGCTATAACAATCATTGCACTTCATCAGGGGGTAAGAAACTGTGCCTTAGGGTTAGCTGAGATTCTTCTTCACTGAGTTTGAAACAGGTTTCTGAGGCTGGTTTTTCTTTTTGGTTCTAGTATGGGAGAATTCTGGAGATCCTTTCTAAATTTTGGCCTCCAGCCAAGCATGCTTTAAAACTGAAACAAAGATTTAGTAGCTCAAATTCATGGAGTGGACTCCATATTTTTTTCTCCTTGGGATTTGTTTACACCATAGTAGACTTTCTTAATTTGTACTTGGTGTTTGTGTAATAAGACTTGTAAATATTCCCTATAACTCTGTACATTAGAAATGGTCTCCAGATTGTAACTATGTCCTATTACTGAGGGACAATATGCCAAACTCACATAAAACTGCAGGAAAAATGAGATTTTGCTGGGGAGCTGGTAAGAGATAAACTTGGTGTGTGGGCATGGAGCTGCTTTTCAGTGTGGGGTGGAAAAGGCAGAGAACAAATGCAAGGTTGGTCCTGGATGCTGTGGAGAGTTTTCCTTGTGTTGCTGCAATGCAGGTGGTACAAAAGGACCAAAGATATGTAAGTCCAGGCTGTCCTTTGCAAGAAAATAGTGTTTTGTATCCTTTATCTACAACTTTTGAAGTCATGCCAGTCTAGGAAAGAATTCAATATTTAAGGTGCCAAAAAACATCAGACCAAGACTGGGCATAAGTGTGGCTACTGAGTGAATTTTGTGTATGACTCTGTAGACTTGATCATTTTCAGTGTGTGTGTGTATATACATACATACATACATACATACATACATACATACATACATACATACATATATATAAATATATATAAAAACATATCTGGGAAATTTCTCATTTTTCAAACTTAGCTATTCTGTCTCTTAAATTTTGCTTTTTGGACATTTAATGGTTTGGATTTTTTCTTTGTACTGTTGATGCTTCATCTTTCTTAAAGCTTAAAATGCTAAGCCTAGTTGTTGGATATTGGTTGATACCTTTCCTTTTCTAAAAGAAATATATTTTTATGCTGGAAGCTTAAAATTACAAAGTGAAGGCTTCTGGTATGGATACATTCTTGCAAATAGATGAAAAATAAATTAAAAAACCATATTTCTTTAATTCTGAATTTAAAACAAAATGCTGAAATGTATTGTTTTGAACCAGCTTTAGTCATCTCAGTAACAGTCAATAATATTTAAGTTTACATTAACTCCTCTAAAGAATAAGAATGATTACCTGAAATATTGTGTATTGTAGCTGCTTGTGAACTCCATGACCAGAACAGTTATCACATAAGGTACAGAAGGTAATTAGAATATACCAAGTGCTCTTTAAGGTTACCAGAAAACTTGCAACAATTAACGTGTAATCCCTTATTTCAGTAGAAATTTAATTGGTCTATTTTTTATTCAGGCTCATTTTTATTGGGTGGAGCTTGAGCCTAAAGTTTCATGCCTGGCATTTAGTTGGGCACACTGACAGAAAATTAGATTCTTAATTAGATGTGAAGATATAAAAAAGACTTCATTGTCCAAAGTAGCCAGTGAGGGAGCTGAGGCAGTCCAGCTATACTGAATAAATGCACAGTTTAAGTTCTAGCCAGGAGTTTTCAATATCTTGTCATTCAAAACATCTGAAAAACAGGAAGTTCAGCACTGCATGTTTGTGGATTTTATATATGATTTGTGACCACAGGTGGGTTCTGGATTTAAATATTAATTGGAATTTTAAATGATGCCAAGTAATTGTTAGCTGTAGAAAAGGGTGTAATTGTGGCAGCAATGAAAATTTAAGCTAATGAGGAAAGAGGGATCTCATACATACCCAAGATAGGATCCTTAGCACTTGGAACTAGTCATATAAGAGGACAAGTCTCAGGTAGGTATTCATGACCAAGAATAACTCTTTTTTAATATAAATTCTTAGTCAGGAAATCAGTAAAGTACTAATAGGTTCTGCATATCTTAACATTTCAGTGTAGAAAAATATCTTCATTAAAATAGACCAAGTTGAATGAAATAAAAGAGCCTTCAACACCTAAGCATAATAAAAGCATAGATATCTTCATTTGACTAGCTCCTAAGTAATGACAATCATTATAGTCTAACTGCTGAATAAAAGGGTACCATTACCTATACAATCATTAGGGAGAAAATACCACAGGCTACTGGAGCTTCTTTAGACCATCTTGAAGAAAACTGCTTCCAGTATTTTTTAGAAAATCATAAATTTTATTTACCATTTTAAGATTTTCCACTTTAATTATGTTTCAAAAAGTTCCATGCCTTAAAATATTATTTCTTCCTGAGCGTTGGGAACTTTTGGAATAACTTTTTTGGCTCAGTGTGTTATTTAGTTTAATATAGTCAAGCGTATATAGTCAAGTGTTCTTCAATGTCTCAAGCCCTAGCACTTCAAGAGTTTTTGTCACCTTTTCACAGCAGCTCATACAATTCTTGTGGTTAGTCAGCATAACACAAGGTGATGTGATCTGTGATGCTGAGTTCCTGGAAAAAACATGACCAAGTTTCCAAAGAATTTAATTTATAAAAGAGAAAACTTCTATCCTGTTAGCAATGAGTAAGCAGCAAGCCTGTAGTTGAAGAGCTAAGGTTAGGGACAGAATTTTTTTATTTTGTGTAGGTCCATCAGATCACTGCATTTCTTTGTACTTCAGATTCTTGGAGGGTCCTTAATTAAATTTACATAGAAAGACCTGTAAATGGAGAGTTTGTGTTCTTAAGATCTATGTTTCTAAAGGCAAAGCCTTTTTTAAAGCAGAGAATTTAACTTTCTTAATCACTGGAAGATTGTATCATTTTAAAGAGTGTTCCCTTCCATTGTATAATGGTTTAAAATGATGAATTTAGTGAGAAGTCTCTTCTTCGTAGTCTGGCAGTTGATATAGTCAAAAAGCAAAATAGGTGATGTCCTGAAAGAGCTAAATATGCTGTCTGACTGAGCATAAAGAATTGAATGAGTGTAGAAAGGCAATAGAGAAGCTGCAGAGAGCCTAATAGATGTCATCAATCAGAGGAGCAAGCACTGTGCAACAGGCGTGGTGCGGGGCTTGTGATCTGTCTGTGCTGAAAGAGGCATCAAGAGCTGGATGCACTGCACTGTTACCTGCTTCAGGCAAAGGCATACTCACTCTGGCCTTTTCCATGTGTCTTTTAAGAGGAAACTACAAGATACTATTGTTGGTAGCATATTAATATTGTCTTAATAGAAACTTGTTTCAAAATAGATTATAGGGAGATGAAATGGTGTCCACCCTTAAAGACTCGTAAGTGCGTGCTTCCAAATGCAGTTCTACCTGCTTAATGCAGGTTTCTAGTAGTGTCAGCAAGTTTATTGCTTCTATATCAGAATTTCCTCATCATCTTTCATTTCTGAAAGTGATAGAAGATCAGTTTCTAAAGGCTTTACATTTTTATGGTCTATAATGATTTTCATATATCCAAGTAAAAATTAAATGTAATAAAATGAACTGGTGGAATTGGGGAGGGAAAACAAAAATAAAAAATTAAGTATTTGAGCTACTTTAATGTAGTTAAACTCTATTACAAACATCCTACTTTCCTTTTGCAACAGAAAAAAGCTGTTGCACTGTGTCATAATGCTGACAAAAGTAGATGATAATTGTGAAAAAGCGTTGAACTGGAAATTCTGAAAAAATTATAATAAAGCCTATTGTTTTATTGATTATGACAATTTCGTAGTTATCAAAGTGGGGAATTTTGAATTGTGCAATTTTTCAAATGGAATTTACCTGGTAAGGAATAATTCGAGCACATTCTAGTATGTTGCTTGAAACATGCATAGTTATGGATAAATTGAAATTTTTATTCTTGTTGGGAAGAAATTATGAAGTCTTGAGGCCTAAAGGTCTTAAACATATTTAATTTTGTTTTCATACTATACTGTGATAGTCTGCTTTTGTAGAACATTTGGGTTGAGACATCAAAGACCCACGAGGAGCTTTCCCAGTTTGATGTTGTTGGGATAGGCCATATAAACATACATTCTGCGTACAAATGGGAACATCCGTGGCTTAGAATGGGAAGTTTCACTTCATCAAACTCTAATTTACTCTTTGTCTTCCATTGCTAGTATTTTCGTTGTTTCACCAACTTTGTAGCTTTTTCCATAGCAGAGATTAACCAGAGATTGCAATTGCAGTATTTTTCTGAGTGTAACTTATATCTCTATTGTCATTTCAATATATTTTACATCACTCTGCTGAAACAGAAATTCCACATAACACTAGCTTTCTTCAAATGAGCAAATTTTATATTAAAATATAGGTTATATAAATATAACCTTAAAGTGTGAAATATCTAAAGGAGTACTGTTGGCAGCACAAATCCAAAATATAGCCTCATATCTGCTACTATGAAAAAATTAACTCTATCCCACCCCAAAGAAGAACATCTGGTCAAGACAGTCTTGGACTCTGACAAATCAGCAATTTGTGTTGTGTTTGCAAGTTGTGGTCTAACTTGTGAAATGTATAATGCTAATTATCAGATTTATGGATGGATGTTATTGGTAATAAAACCTCAGGATACTGCCAAGACAGCTATGTGGTAAAACACCGTGTTCTCTCCAAACAATTTTGTGACAAATTAGGGTTTTTGAAAACTGTATAATTTCAGTCTGAGGGCTTCATATTGGAGTTCAAAAGGATGGAAAACCAAGTTCAGAAGTTACTATCTCAGGGAGTTGAGAGTTTCTGGTGACCTTGTGACTTGATATAGCCAAAATTTACTTGAAACTGAGCTGATGTTTACTCGATCAAAAGTTATATAGTAGGTGCTTAAAATGTTTTGACTTTTGAGTTTATTTCAGTTGAAAACAGAGAATTTCTCCATTTAGTCAGAGATGTCGACACACTGTTTTGCACTTTCTTATTTAAATGTACTGTTGCCATGCAGGTGTATTTCTACACTGACATGTGGCAAGTGGCCTGGTTTACTTTTCTACAGAAAAGTTTACTAAGAATGAAGTTGGCTTCTGGCTAGATAAAAATAGAATTATCTTATAAAAGAAGGAGAAGAACACCGGGCCAGGATGCTAAAAATTGTGTTGCAGGGTTTAGCTCTGCTCTATTCAAGAGCTTTGTGAACATGCATTCAATATTGGATGTTCTAGGCCCTTGTTCAGGCAGGTCTAAGTACAGAAGATAAGTACTCCTTAGTCTGTTTTAGGAAGTGCCATTTGTTCATAATAACCTTGTGGGAAAGGTCCTCCTCCTCCTCCAGGTTTCATAAACTTTTTGCTATGGATTTCAAGTGCACCTGTTGGAACAAGTCTAGAGAAAGCCACAGAGGTGCTCAGGTTGCTCAGATACCTCTCCTATGAAGAAAGACTGAGAGGGCTTTTTCCCCCTATGGAAAAGAGAAGTCTCTGAGGATACCTTCCAGTACCTTTCAGTAGCCAAAGGGGCTACAAGAGAGCTGGAGGGAGATATTTTACAGTGACAGAACAAGAGGAAACGGCTTAAACAGAAAAGACAGTAAATTTAGATTGGATATTAGGAAGAAATTCTTTGCTGTGAGGGTGGTGAGACAATGGAACAGGTTTCCCAGAGAATCTGTGGATGCTTCATCCCTGGAAGTGTTCAACAGCAGACTTCATGGGACTCTGAGCAACCTGCTCTAGTGGAAGGCATCCCTGTCCATGGGAGGGGTTGAAATGATATGGTCTTTAACGTTCCTTTTAACCTAAATCCTTCTATGATTCATCAGGCAAGATTTCAGGATAATATCAGATAGATTTTTTTTTTTAGGTAAATGCATTATTTCAGGATAATATCAGACAATTTAAAATCTTTCAGTTCTTTGTCAATTTGTAATAAACTATCTTTGTTTGCTTGCATATATATATATATATATCTATATATATATCTTCTGTCTTTCATGGATTTTGGAGGTAGCAAAAGAATTAAAAATGAGGTGGGTTTTTTTGCAAAGTTCACTTTTTTCTTTAGTTCAGCACAACTTTCTGGTAGTGGATGGCAGGAAATAATATTTGTAAGAGTTTAATGACAGTTAAAGACAGTTAAAGGGTTAAAATACAGTACCTTGAGCTTGTGTGTTTTCTTATATTGAGAAATATGACTTGCACTGAAAGGCTAAAAGGACCAATTAAGATTCATATCTTCTGTTTGGTTTAAAAGAAAATATTTGTATCATCTTTTAAGCAAAGGGAATTGTAATTAAAAGTGAGAAATGCTTACCTTTAAAAGGCTATTTTCTTTCCTGAAGTGCTCACAAATGCGCAGCTGCAGCACAATAGTGTGTTGGATGTGAAATCAGTCCCTTTTTGACCCTGCAAGAGCTCTTCCTCTGTGTGTTTTGGGAGACCACTCCCAGGGTTTCTCCTCATCCCTTCTCATCTGCCCAGTAACAAACTGGAAAGTATTTGTGTTTGGGTCTGTAGGGCAGCACTGCAGTTTAAATATCATCTGTAATTATATAGGAAATGTATGATCAGGAATCACTTTAGAATCATGGAAAACCTGATTGGCAATGTTCCTTCATTTGAAAGAAGAGAGGGTTGAGCCAGATCTACAGTATTTTGTGAGCAGGTAGAGACCATCCAGGGCACTGGTAGTCTGCAGTAAATTGTAGGTTGAAAGCGAGGAATTGTCTAAGTAAAGAATATGGTGGCTCAGAAGTTGGAAGTATATTACTGACCTCATTCTGCCTTTGTTGTCCAGATATTTTACCTGACTAGCAGAAAAATTTTGTGGCAGTAGAAGACCTACAAAGGGAGAGTATGTGTGTGTGTGTGTATTTTCACCAGTGGAAAAATTAGGGTGTCTAGTAAACAAACTGAATGTACTTGAGAAGGGGACCTTTGGGAAGCTGCTGCCTGCTGCAAGAACTGACCTGAGGAAGAAGGAGCCAAACTGCAGCCACTCTAAATAGAAGGAACAGGGAGGCTTTCAATTTAGACCAAGATTTCTGTATTAATAAATTATCATTATAGGGTGACATTATATCTTGGCAGCAGACAGCCTACTTCAACTTCCTTTTGGGGGGACAAAAGTTGGCTTTCTACTGGGTTCTACAGTTTAGAGTTTGGTAATAACTGTAAGTTTGGGCATGAGTTTTCACTACAAATCTATTTTAAAGTAAAAAAAGCCTTGCCAGCTTTTGTGCTGTTATCCTAAAATGAATTGTAATATCAACAGTCTGCAAAAACCCCACCCTAAAAGTAGCTGTTTGAAGCTCACAAAAGTACATAATGCTTAGTTTGGCTCTCAAGGCAGAGGTCTGTTCTGCTCAACATAAAGACAATAAACCTATGGCAGTTTTATTTTCATTTGGTATGAATAAAAATATTAAAGCCAGACATTTAATTAAAAACTTGTCCTCTTGCAATTTGACACACATGGCTACTCTCTGGATCTGTATACAATCCATATAGAATATAAAGAATTCTTTATGACAAAAAACTAAGGCACTAAGGGAAATACACTTGAATTTAACAGGCAGAACTCTCTAGGACATTGATATTGTTAGATGAGAGAAGTGAAGCAAAAATAGTACTGGAAGAGCTGACGCACACAAATGCTGAGGTCAGAATGAAAGCCTGTTTGTCTGAAGATGGCATAAAGCTGAAGGAGCTGAGACTTTACCTCCAGCAGTTTTTTTGAAACTGTGCTCGCTTTCTTATGTTGCAGTGGCTGTGTTGTTTTTTTTCATTTTCAGGTTGCTGTTTGTGGTGTTATATTGAGTTAAAAAAGAGCTCAGCCTTTACATACGCACGTAATCCAGAGGAATTGTTCTAATGTACTTTCTTACATAATAGTTCCGTATTTATTCTCCCTGAAGAATGAACTGTTCAGGCTCAGACTAGAGATGTATTCTGGTAGATTTTTTTTTAGGTAAATGCATTACCTTGGACAGTATGTTTTAAATTTTTTCTCCTTTCGTCATAGCAACTTTGTTAATAGTAGATTTTTCTGGAAAGTAGTAACAATTTCAGTGGTTGAGGAGAACCTTATGGCAGTATGATGTCGTAACTTTGAGATTCTTTTAAGCAAACACACTTTTAATTGCAGTTCTGGGATGAAAATTTCCTTTTGAAGACTTCCTAAACTTTCCAAGGCCAGCATTTTTAAGCTGTATTTTGAGCTGCTGTGAATGCATACCAATGAGGAGACAAGGATGCAATTCCTGCTCCTGCATGCATAGAAATACCGAGAGACCAAAATTATAATTTGCTTAGACAGAAGGCACTTCTGTTTAACATCTAGTATCTACTGATATAAACTATCCACAGATTGGCTCACAGAGCTTGTTGCAGTCTTTTAAGAGGCAAATCTTTTAGTTTATTTTTTACTACTTTTTGTTCATTAGCAGTGTTTTCATATTGGGGGATGAGGAGTATGATGGAATGTCCTCAGTAAAGATTAAATCCTCAGTAATAAGGTAGATTAGGATGGACATGTAGTATAGTTCCTATTTAAGGTAAAAGTTTAGTACGTTCATGAAACTGGATTCTGTATTTGACCTTGGAAATGTTTAATATCAATAGCTTAGAGGAATCAAGAGAGACATCAGCAGTTATCAACAGGTAGCTTCTCTGACATAATTTGTTCAGAATTCCCAGGACTTTTAAAATATAAAGACAGTATTTTCCCCTAAAAAAAAAAAAAGCTATAAATCTGACTTTGTTTTACTGGGAGTATTGCGAATGAGCATCTGGGATGCTATTAAACTCATAGGTACCCTCAGATCTGTCTCTTTCATTCCACAAGTAATGGATTGCTTTCATTTAAGATTAGAAGTATTGCTACAAAGTGACAACCTACTTTGATACCATCATGAAAAGGCACTTCTGTACATAAAGAAAAGTTGTTTATAAATAGATAGCAGTGATATTATGCTACTGCAGTTGAGGAAACCTAATTCCATTAAAAAACATCAGTGAACAACTAGAGTAATGCTTAATAATTAATGAATATAATTTAAGTCCATTTCACAATGATGACACTTTTTAAAGGTCCTGTAATATTTATAAGAAAATCTTACCTCCCGTAATTCTAATGAATGAATTTTTTCTGACCCTTTACTGAAAGTTACACTTGCAAATTAATTTTTCAGTTTGCTACTAAAGGGTCTTTTTTTTTTTTTTTTTTTTTTTTTTTTTTCCAAACCACAATTCATTTACATAGTTCTGGTAACATTTTCAGATTCTGTAGGTTTGCCTCTTTAGTTTGGCATGGTGTATTTCTTGTCAGTGACTGACTGTCAGCTAATACCTGACTACTTCAAGAAGGCTTAAAAGCCCTTTACATAGAATCAAACAATAGTTTGAGTTGAAAGGAACCTTAAATGTCATCTAGATCCAAGCCCTCTGCCTTGGGCTAAGACACATTCCACTAGATGAGATCTGTACATAAACTACACTTTGCTAAAAAGAATACTGTTTTAATATTTTTTAATCAGGAAGTTTAGACCGGTACAAAATGATACTAAAAAAAGTCTTTAATTTTATTGTAGCAACATTTTTCCACTTAAGGGGGCTTAAGAGCACTTAAGGACTGTAAGGATGTTGTTCATCTGATTTCAACAAATTAATTTCCATTAAGGAGCTCTGCACTGGTAGAAGGTAGGAAGGTAGTAGTAGGAAGATCACATGAATCAAATTTCAGGATAGATTTGGATTCAGTCCCCCACATTCCATGAGTGCTGGGATATGTGAAAGGACCTGCATGAGTTGGAGGAGGCATGGAGTGGGGTGGTAAATAACTCCTGCCACTTGCCTTTGCTTCCAGCTTACTTGCAGGTTACTCCTTAAAAAGCCATAGTGGAGAAACAAAGCAGAATTATTGATGTGCTGGCCATTTATGTCTGTTCTCACCACGTGGCATTTTGAGGCATCTCAGCCTTCCTGATTTTTTCTAGACTTGCCTCTCCTCCTAACAGATGATGGTGTGTGTTTATGCCAGCTTTCTCAGGCAGAAGCTTATGGTCTTTATGGACTTAGTAAATCAGGACTATGTGCCAGTGATTTGCAGCCGTTAAATATTGAGATTGAATGTCTGCTTCTGAAAATGGGTAAGTATTTAAAAATGGTGGTAATAATTTCATACTCATCATATTAATTTCAGAGGAGACTGGAGTTTTTGGCCACCATCATACTGAGGCTATTCATTCCTAGATCTCAGGCAGCCCAGAAATATTCCAAGGCATTTGAATGATAAGACTATGCATAAGGTTGGTGTGGAGACAGACTTGGCTCCTCTAGTTGAATAGAGATTACTGCAAAAAAAAAAAAAAAAAAAAAAAAAGAAGGCCAAAGGCCTGTGATAAAAAAAAAAAAAAAAAAAAGAAGGCCAAAGGCCTGTGATGGAGTTCTGCACCAGAATTCGTGCTTCCAGTGCTGCTAATGTATTTTAACTGATAACTATTTGCATAAATGCAGTTACTGTCCCTCTTTGGATTATTAGAATCCAAGATACTCTTTTTGGAGGGATTGGAAGCGTGGAATTTGTTCATCTTGCCTTTAATGAATATCTGGAGTCGAGTGTTTCTGAAAAAGCCTCTTTACTTTGGTGAAGACAATTAATTTTAAGGTTCAGTCTGTAAACTGATTTTCTGCTGACTTTTAACCTATGTACTGCCTTCAGAGCTGAACATTTAGCAACTTGTAAAAATTTAATGAGATTTTTTAGGAAAAAGAAATTTAGGGATTTATTCATCTGATGAGGTTTCTTACTAACACTTTTCAAAAATTTTTGACTAAATTATAAAAATAGCTTTAATTTATTCTGCTTAAACATTACAGTGTGAAATGGAGTAGTTTCTTCTGGGTGCTAATTTGTTACAAATATTGAATGGAATAGAAAATTGATGTTAGGAAAGATAAGGGCAAGACAATGGAAAACATTAGTCAAGAAGACAGGAATTAGAAATTAAGTTGTGCAAAGTGTTCTCAAAATAGGAAACAACATCATTCTCTGGTAGGATATTGTTACAGTCTTGAAACACAGCCCAGGTTTGCTTTTAATTAATAATCAGACAGATTCAGCACGTCTTTTAAATTAAAGAAAACTGTTCAACATTCACAAAAATACTAGTCACTGTGGTTTTGCATGTGTAGACACTCTAAGGTTTTGTAAAGAAAAAAACAGGAAGCAAAGCAACTGAAGGATAAAGTTCAAGGAGTTTAAACCCTGACAGATCAAAACAGAATCAAATGTCTGCACAAACCCCCACAATATGAAACTGCTTAGTTTTTAATGGCTTCATTCTTAGCAGATGTTGGAGAGGAGCTGATCTTTTGCCAGGAATGTCATTATCACCTATTGCATTAGCCAGCTAATACCAGGCATTTGTTGTCACTTTGTTTTGCATACTTTTCAAACTGTATTTTAGATGCTGCACAGCCAAGTTTCTTCAGATTTTATTTTATTTTATTTTATTTTATTTTATTTTATTTTATTTTATTTTATTTTATTTTATTTTATTTTATTTTAT
>VZUI01046148.1:0-23438 GCA_013401135.1 Cettia cetti
GAAAAGAAAAGAAAAGAAAAGAAAAGAAAAGAAAAGAAAAGAAAAGAAAAGAAAAGAAAAGAAAAGAAAAGAAAAGGCCCAAATACTGTGAAATCCTTCAGTCATATTCTGAGTACAGTCACTGAGGAAAAACTAGAAAGACTGCTGAAGTCCATGATACCAGGATCTTCTGGAGAACAGAGAAGAGCACAAGGTCAGCCCCGAACAGCATTCTTCTGTTCATACTCCATGAAAGTGTAACATCTATTGTCCTGTTCATTGGGACAATGAAAGGGTCTTCAAGACATGCCAGAACGGGACTTGAAGTTTTACATTCCCACAGTCTAGTCAGAGGTTTTGTGAACTTTACAGTCTTTGGTGGACAGAGAAGACATTTTTTAAAACCCCTTGCATGTGTGGACCCTGAACATCACCTGGCCACCTGAGTGGCACAGCAAACCTATGCAGGTAGGCTTAACAGTGGGTAGACATATATATGATTCCAATAAAATGACAATAAAATAATATCCCTAAACATAGGTGATGGGTCCGGACATTTATGGAATGATGAATAATTGAAAACTACTCTTGTTGCCATTTCCTTTGAATCAAATTATGAAGATATATTTCTGTTCATGAACATACTTAAGAAATGTTGGTGTTTTAAAAAAGGATTATACAAAAGTCTCATTTATCTTTAATTCTAAATAGCATTTAATAAGCAATCCAACAGTATTTACGATGGTAACACATGAATAATTCTGGACAGGGAAAAAAAGAAAATAAAATAGTTTAGCATCACTCCTACCAGGACTTGTAAAATGGAAAGAAAAATAAGTTAAAATGACAGAAAACCCTTTTGATGCTGTCATATCAACTTGTGGAATTTACAGCTGGCAGGCAGGGCGTAGCCTGTGATCTCATGTCACATGTTCATGCACACATTATTTGGAGGGGAGGAATAAGCAGAAGATGGAAGGTGTAACTCTGGACTTCCACTGAGGGATGTGCAAAAGGGAAGTCCAGCAAGAGCAGGAGCAAAAAGTAGCCTCCAGCAAAGGGAAGATTTCATTGTCCCTGCTTGAAATCATCCTAAACTTCAAGATGGAAATTGCCCAGCTAGTCAATGGCTATCCTATTCACACACTACACATGGAAATGCATATTCCTTCCTATTTTTAAATGCATTTTCCCAGAGAGAGACAGGCAGACACAAGGCTCTACCTTCTGCAATACTGGCTGCAAGGATACTAGAAAGATCTCCAAGCCTTCTCACAGGAAGAGAGGTTCTCTGAAACACAAAGAGTGCTTCAGGCAAGTACCTCTGCCTTGTTGCTGTGGCTACTCACCCTCAAGTGAGGCTTGCTCAGGCATCTGCCAAGCTAGAAATACCTACAACTGTTTAAGGTTGCCAGGGGAAATACAGTGCCCGTTTTGTCTGAATAAACTTGTCTGTCTATGTAGAAGGCCTGGTGGAAAACTGGGACTTCACATTTGGTAAGAAATGCTGGCAGGTTTGACATAACCCATCTCCAGCTGAAATGAAATCTGGATATTACTTAAGAAAAGCAGTCCTTTTGAATAAAGGGTTCCAGAAGTATCAAACTGACCTCACTGTAGACAACATTTGCCAGTTGTAGTCATCTGTTTAAATAGACAAGCCAGGTGCAGCTGGAAAAAAGCAGAAAATATTTCTACTGTTAGAACTTTTCTTTATGTTTGAAATACTTCAAAGCTAAGAACATATTCTCTGAGCCAAATCAGATATGCATTTGTTAGAAGATCTCTGACAGAAGAGTTAATTGGAAACTATAAACTTTCTTTTGCTTATGTCCTGAGACTAGCAAAGCCTCAATGAAGCTCCCCCTCCTAATGGAAATGCACCTTTTTGGTCCTACATGTTTGCCCACAGCTAACCCAGCTATTATTTTTCAAAAAATTTAATGATATCTTTCAAGCTGGTCACAGCAACGTCCTCCAAATTGAAAATAATTCTAATGCAAAGTCATCAACAGATATTGTTAGGGCTTTTTTTTTTTTTTTTTTTAGAAAGGTATAAATTATTACATCAGTATTTTATTGATAGGCAAGCATGTTAACAATCCATTGCTTTTAGCAATGGGTGATTACATAATCTTCTACTGGTGTGTCTCATACTTGTAATTTAATACATTTGTTGTTATTCCTGTTAGAGCTGTACCTGGAAACAGATGTCTCCGTTGGCCCAATAAATAAATAAAATAAATTAAAAAAAATTTAAAAAACTTTAAAAAATAAAAATAAGGAAAAAATTAAAAAGTTTTTGTAGTTTTATATTCTGTAACAAAGAATCACCATAGCTTACTTAATCCTAAAAACACAAATCAGGAGAAATAAGTGTGGTGAAACACTAACACAGCAAACAGTTAAATGGCTAAATTCTGTGTAAAACTTGTGAAGCTTGTTGCTACAGGATGTTACAGAGGGAGGTGTCTTTTCAAGGAAGACCTGCTTTCCATCTTTTCTCAGACCAGAGGAGCATGGTGAGGGTGACTGCACCCCAGGCTCTCAGCCAGGGTCCAGGTCTCTTTCTTTCCATGCTGCAGTTTCCCATGTGCAGGCAGTGATAATTTGGCATCATGAAAAAACATAAATTGTCAGATAGGCAGTACTGAGATGAAAGGAACATTATCTTTTACAGCTGGCCAAGACTCTGAACTTTTATAGCTTTCTACAAGAAGTAACCAGAAGTGACATAACTATTCTTGCACTTTTCTAATTTCTATTCCAATTTATTGTAAGCCTGGCGTGATAAGACCAAAAATGTGTTTTAGCTGTGGGCAGGTTTTAAGACATTGTTCTAAACCTCTGAAAATCAGGATTCTTGATAGAAACTGTGATAAACCCTGAAGTCTGACTGTATTAGTAGGAGAAGCTATCATACAGAAAATTTAATAAAGCTTACAAATATTCCTTCTGTGTCCTAAAGCCATTATTCAGTGCTAAAGGATGGTAAATCTTGAAAAATCTTGGGAGGCTTTAATTTGAAAAATATATATATAATATATATATGAAATATATAGTTCTAAACCAATCAAGAAATTTAATACCAGAAAATAAATGCTCTCTGTCTTTAGCCTGTCCCTTGCTTTAAAATATGAAACTCACTTAAATAAAGGTGGATATTTAAACACATCTGCCATACTGCAACAGTACATCAAGTCCTGTATGTGAAGCTAACTAGAGGGGCTGTACATTAGAGAAGATATGGTCCAGCAACTTAATAAAAAGATGCAGGAGGAGGAAGGTCTGTTCCTAGTCTCACAGCTAGCTCATGTAGTGTGCTAGCAAATTAATTTTCCTCTTTTAAGCTCAATTTTATCCTCTTGCTCTGCTGTGTACTCCTTTGGGCAAGGCAGTGTCTCTGGGCTGGGATGTGCAGGAAGGGAACTCCCAGCTCCCTGAAACTGCAGGAGTAGAAATGGAATGTCTCTGCACTCATCTGCATCAGCTGCTTTGATGCTGCTCTGGCTTTGAGCATTTCCTTCTCCTGCCCTCCTTGAGTGCACTGCAGCAAGCTGGTGACGGTTTGGATTTGAGGTATATTCACATCTGGTTTGGAGAAATTCCTAACAGAAAAAATATAAATCCTGGTGATTGTGATTTCTAGGTTCATATTTAATTTAAGAGATCTCAAATGTAGAATTGCCCCTGCTCAGAAAGAAGCCCTGCACTGAGTTTTTGAGTCCTGTGGTGTTTTGCCAAGGACAACAGAGGGGTGAATTTCAGCCTGGGGAACCTGCGCTGATGGACTGCAACCACGTCACCACGAACACATGTAAAAATAGCCCAGGCAGAAAGAAAATCAGGTGGTATTGGCAGTCACTGCTCGGGAGAACAGTCCAAGTTCTCAGACTGTTTTCCTCAGCACAGAGGTTGTGAAGACAGCCTTGCCTAGTGCTCCTCACACTGGAATGCACAAGCAGCATGTGGAAAGGGAAAATGACCTCCAGCAAGGATAAGACCCTCTTGCTCCAAGGAGACAACACTGATTCCTACCCCAAGAGGATTTGGCCCACCCTGTCCAGCACAGAGGGTGAAACCAAAACACACATCCCTTGGATGGCTGGAGCTCAAGCCACCATTTGCCTGTCTGGAGTGGGATAATTTGTCAGACACCAGCTGCTGTACACTCTGTCCTCTTGGGCACACTTGTTATTGTGTTACAGCCTGCCTGAAGAATGTGGGATGTTGTGGAAAGGAAAACGACTGCAACCTTGCTTGCTCAAATAATCTGAGGAATTTTTTTCCCCTGTGAAAGCCTCTGCCATGCATGGTGTGTTTGCCAGCCAGCCTTAGGAAGGGAAAAGGGGGAGGGGGAAAGAAAAGGAGAGGGAGAAGAAGGAGAAGAAGAGGGAAAAGCCCGGCTGGCAGTGCTGAGGAAGTGCTTTTGTGACCACACAAAAAGATTTAAGACCGGATGGAAGTGGTACCCCCACACCACGCCGCTCACTCGCTCCCTTACCGCGTCTCCTCTGTCTCTGAAAGAGTTACTCAGGAGGATTTCAGGGGTAGGTTTCTAGAGCGACACCATGTCTAATTATGTACGAGACAGAATTAAAAGGTGTGGGCCTGTCTTTCCAGCTCAGAAAAAAATGTGGTGTCCTGCGAATAAGAAATGAACAGACTGACCTTTTCAGAGCTGCTGAAAGAGAAAACCAGATGTATTCCTCAAGAGTCACTATGACTGAAGGGTGATAAAGGCTTGCATTGTGCACTTGAATAAAAGGAAAGCTAACCAGAAAACAGCAGCTGATAATAGTCAGGCCAGGCTGTGCTATTGTCCAAGGCACAAATGTTCAGCATTGGCCTAGACCACACTGCTGGTATATACAGCACAGACTTGGGGGAGAAATTAAAAAGAGAAGGGGGAGGCAGCTTTTTTATTTTTGCTACCTAACAGAGACTGTGTGAAACTGCTAGCAGTTATAAGGCCACAGAGGAAGAAAATTATCTGGGATCTTTTCCCCACCACACACAAGCACAAACATACACACTTCATTTCTAGCATTATGTTCCTGTAAGATTTGAATCTAACCATCTGCCAAATGAATAGACAAAACCCAGATTGTCTTCCAGGGTTCAGATGTAAGGGGGTGGATAAAGAGGAAGCATCAACGCTGGTGAAGAGGCTGGAGCTTTCTGCAAAACAAGGGTCTCCAGAACTCAGGTCAACCATCTAGAAACAACAACTTTAATTAAGGACCTGAGGCTGGGCTGAGAGCACTGGCTAGGTCTGATCATCCCCCACATCAGCCAGGTCTCTGGGACCACCATAAAATCCAGAGAAAAGGCAAGGGTTGGGGGGTAGGAATGGGGGTGGAAAGGAGTCATCTGTGAGAAAAAAAAAAGGAGAGCAAAAAGCAAAACCAGAGAGCAAACCCCAAACTCCATCCCTCTACTTCTCTCAAACTTGGGATAAAAAGCTGCCTTGACCCTGGGGAGGAGCCTCTTGCTTCAAGACCTGCTTGCCATGACCTCTCATTATTCAGCATCACACATTTGCCAATGGCTCTCTTAGACACTTTTGAACGTCATGCCGCTGTTTGAGAATCAAGGCTGGGTCTGAGTGAGCAGATCTTGCCCATTGGAAATTGTTATTTTTTGAGTGGGCATGATAAGCTTCTGCCAGGCATCATCCACAGCCAACTATGTCCATGCAGAAGTGTAAATCAACCCCAGTGTTTGCTGGAAGAACTTGTCTTTTCTTATTTAAATATGCTCCCTGAAACAACACTTTTGGGGGCTGTAATATGAGAATGTGGTGGGAGAGAGCTGCCCTGCTCCTTGCTACCCTTCCAGGAACAACAAACAACAGACATGCAGAGTCTTTTGTGGCTTTCTTTCCTTTTTTTTTTTTTTTTTTTTTTTTTTTTTTTTTTTTTTTTTGCACAGTGTTGGTTTTGTCCTTTACAAAATTAGTTCAAGGAGATTCATTGCTGCCAACAGGCACTGAGGACTGGCCTGGTGCTTTTCTAGAGAAGATGAGACAGGGTGTTCCCAACCTCAAAGTGCCGCAGTTTGGCCGTCAGGAGATGAGGTGGAGTTTGCTTCTTGACTACCGCAGTCTGACCTTGGGATGCATCCTTTCACCTCTCCCTGCCTGTCTCCCCTTGTCTCAGGACAGAGCTCTTGTAGGGAAATCCTCCAGAGCTGGAGCTGGCTGTCATAGTGCACAGCACAGTTCCTAGCACAGCAAAACACATTATTTCAACAGGATGGAGCAGCTGTTTGTTAAGGAATTAATTATATCCATTGCTACCGGATACAAGTCCTCCACACATCAGTGAGGCAAAGAAACGTGATCTTAAAGGAAAAGCACCTGGGAGAGGACACAGGTATGTGCCAGCTGCAAAGCCAGACAGGAGTGGGGCTCTGTTTCCTTCCACTCTGCCTTCCCGATCTATTTCAGCCAAAACATGGGAAAATAACCATAGGGAGAAGGCTATTTTGAGGCTTCTGGCCCGTGGCTTTTCTGCTGTGATTACCCTGGAGGCATCTAATTAGTAGCAGTAGGGCTGCCTTTTCTTTCTGATCTCTGCAAGGAACTGTACTGAGAAGATACCAACTCATCTCAAGCTGTACCCACAAGACCTGTACAAGCTCCCTAGACAGCTTTATTTGTCCCATGTCAACAAAAGTAGGAGAGATCTGGGGAGTGGAGTAGATGGACAGGAGGAGAGAGAAAGTGATTCACAGGGAAATAATGTATTCCTACTATACATTCAGAGAATTAAATAGCACATGTACATACATACATGCATACACTCATGAGGCTGAGGAAGCAGTCTGAGTAACTTTCAAAAGGCTTGCTGCATCTTGCTTCATGAGTGGGTAATGTTTGGCTATTTCTAAGAGACAGACATTAAAATCTGCAGCACAGTCATTTAGAATTTCAAAGGATTCTTCATCAGGGGGTGGAATACAAAAGACACCACAGTTTTTCACATAATACAAGCAAGGTTGGGGAAACAGCAGCATGCAGTTAGGTAAGACTGAGCAGAAAACCTTTCTGGAGAAGCCTAAGATCTATTCATTCAAAGTAAAGAAGTGACCCTAAAATTTTCTCATATAATTTTTCTGCATAGATATGTGTAAAATGCATATGTGTACATATTTAGAAATATCTCTGTGCAGCTATGTTTTATATACCACTTGGAGAAGAGCTTGAGAGAGGATCTGAAATGTGTACTGTAGTGCAGACAAGAAAGGAGGGGAAAAAAAATTCAAAATACATCACACATCATCCACACAACTGCACAAACATGCTCACATTTCTTTCACCGTGAGCTTTGGGTGTCAATCAGCAGAGAACAAACAGCAAAATGAAAACCAGGAGCTCCTTCTGTTGAGGTTTTATGATAGCGTTCTCCAACATTTCCCTGTTTTTGTTTTCAATGTGCTAAACTAACTGCATGGCTGGAGCAGCGAGTAATGCACGGCTCACGCATGTAAAGCTCACACATTGTGTCCTCTGACATACTATTACACAGAAGGCTCACAGTTCCCCCCTCTCCCTCCCCTTCCTGGTGTTGATGAATTACATGAGATGAATATCACAGATCTGGGTTTTTAAAACAGTGAGCTTAGGCAGCAACAACGACTGCAAAGCAGACACCCTTGTCTGAACCTCTATTGTTTCTATTTCGGGAGCACATTGAGTGATTAGTTTGGGTAACAGTAACATCACATTACCTTCTACAGGCTGGAAATGTCTTTTAAAACTGAGGCAACGCTGAAGCCATGTGATACAATACTGTAGACAGAGCCAAGTGGAATACATCAAAGAGTGCCTTGATGCAGATGTTTCATGCAGAAGAAAATTAGGTCAGAGACCACTTCAATTTCAGCTTCTGCCAGGCTTGTTTGAGAGCTTCCAGTGAATTCCTAATGAATAGCTTCTAGGGCACTTTTCTCTCATTCAGTCACAAACTGCCACAGCCAGATGAGCTTTCCATGTGGAATTTTTTCTCATTATTTAAAATACTAATACTTTGTGTTCACAGATTCCAGAATCTTCCTTGCAACAATAGCAACAACTCCCCCTCCTCCATCACCCCCCTGCCCACAATAAAATATGAGGGAAAAGAAAAAGGTGAGAAGAATAACCAATTGATACACAATGTCTGCTACAGAGAGTGGGTAGGGGGTGGAAAAAAAAAAAAAGAAAAGAAAAAAAAGAAAAAGCAGCCTTTTACTAATTTTACAATGTAAATAAATACTTGGTGAAGGTCCTTCACAAATGTGTGATTTTTCACATTTTGAATTTTTTTCTTTTTTTTTTTTTTTGTAATGGCAATGAGTGAGATGCTTTGAAGGTGTTTTAGCAGCCTGTGCACATCTCAGCTGGCACTGCCTGCTGCAGCCACTGGCCCATTGCACCTCTGAAGGGAGAGCAGACACTGCCTTGGAGCTGCACACAGTGAGACTACACAAAGCCTTCTGAACTTCTGCTGAGCCACAGAGCCCACCCACCTCTCTGGTGAGCTCATCCCCCTTTCCTGAGCAGCTCTCTGGGCCTTTTGTGAATGTCTCAACCAAAACAAACCCCAAATGTGTTCACTAGGCAGTTTAGATTCAGCTCTTCTTTAAAGCTGACCATAAGCTGAACAGAGCATCTTGTGATCCCATATGTGTGTTGTGCCACTAGGGACAGCAAGTTGTGGCATTGGAAATATAAAAAATGGCCTAGAACCTTCCTAAGTGGGAAGAACTTGTTATATGGTTGTTGTTTTTTTGTTTTGTTTTGTTTTGTTTTTTCAGTATGCTTCACTTTCACAGTGGAATACAAAAGTAGTTCAGCAAGCTGTGAGCCAGAGTCCAAGACACCAGTCCAGGCCCCAGTCTGGCCAAATGTGACTTTTTGAGTCTCACGTGTCATTCAATCCATGCTGTGCCTGACATTATTTTTGCTTTCCTATGGTGGTCAGGGGGCCAAATCTGAAGCTGGATTGAAACCTGTAAGCACAGTGGTTATCTAAGGGACATACTGATAGGGTAAAATCATAAATCTGATTGCTGAGATGAGAAAAACCTCCCTTTACCACCCAGGCATGCATGGAGGAAAGGCTTCACAAAACAGAGAGGTCCCCTCTGACAGAGGACCAGGACCATCTATGAACAGTTTTACCTTGCAGTCCTGAGTGTCCTGTACTCCACCCACATGGTACACAGGATCATTTTCAGAGCAATAACAGGCTGCCAAAGGGGATGATCCAGAAGCTGACATCAACCCCAACACATCCAGCTGTTGTTGTTCACTGGGTTGCAGATTCCTGACAGAACAGTGTAAACTCCCTTGTACTCCCAGGGGCTTAGGTGGAATGAAAACTTAATGTGAATTTGCAGCAGAGTTCTGTTCTTCATCTCTATTTTCCTGTGCAGAACTTAGAGTCCTACAGAAGTTCGTAAATATTCTTTTGTCAAAGCAGAACAACTGAAGTATTTACCCACCAAAGCCATCATTTCAGAGATGACTTGATGTTTAGGATACTTCCAAATTTACACCATCATATTAAAGCACTGGGACCTGATTTTTTCAGATGTAGAATCCTCAGCTGAATGACTCATGGCATGAACAGGAAATTCTTGCTCATGTGCACATCCACCAGTGTGGACAGACATATCAGTTTTGTCTTCCAGCTGTCACACTCCAACGCACTCCAGAAATCTCTTTTGATGAACCACTTACAAGGTCATAGGTAGTCACACCTCCCCTGAGGAACCACCTGTCCACAAAATGCTTCACCTGGATGCTCTGCCGTCTGTTTGCTTGCTCTAGAGCAGACTTGTGCTTCTTTTCAAAGGTTTCCATCTCTTCTGGTCCTGATGCTAAGAAATTTTTTGGGGGACTCTTCTACAGTCAAATCCACCCAAGGGATTCTCAGACAGAGCAAACAGGACCATGAACATCTTCCTCTGGCTCCATAATTTGAATTCCTACTCTCTCCTACAACTGCATGATCCCTGTATATCTGGAATGTTTGTGCCCTCTCCATTCTCCCCCCACCTCAATTCTTAGGGTCCACTGCAAAAACACAATGGTTCATCTAAAAGTGCTTAAATAAATTTATCCTCCACCTGAATTCTTAGCCCTTTTAGCTCAACACTTCTCCAAGGCCTAACAGATCACATTCCATTTTCTTAATCTCCAACTTTTCTTAAAACCCTCATCCATTTGAACACCACTAGACAACCCTTGCTGAAAGGAAATTTTCGTAAAATATACTGAAATTCAATTCATCATGCACATAATTGAGACACTTTTATCCATTTGTCAGTGGCTGCTCATGCTCTTGGGATATTAGGTTGAAAGTCTATTTACAAAATTAAAACACACAAAAATAACCCACTTACAGGAATTTAGTTTCTCACCATAAACAATGAAAGCTACCATATTCACCACCTGTTCCACACAGGGGACCAGAGAAGGTGAAGATCTTTCGGGCCAAGGGTTTGTTGGTTTTTGTGGTGTTGTGGGGTTTTTTTGGTTTTTTTTTTTGTTTTTTTTTTTTTTTTTTTTTTGTTGTTGTTGTTGTTTTGTTTTGTTTTGCTTTTTCTTAGTTTTTTTGTGGGGTTTTTTTTTGGGTTTTTTTTTGTTTTTTTTTCCTAGATCGAGATGAAAGCCTCCTTTCACAGCAGAGCAGATGCAGCTTGGCAGTAACCATGAGCACTTCTCTTCACCCTGCAGCTCAAGATGTGGCTCTCCTTACTCATGCAGACACTGGCATCTCTAGGGATTCTTCTGCAAAGTGGGACTCTGCTGTGGGCTCTATTTGATTCATATCTGGCCACCAAATTTATATTTTGCACAGTTGGACAACCTTATGCAGGAACAAAAAGTCCTGCTGTCCCATCAGCAGCTGCTTTTCTGTTCCTGGAGGAACTCAGTCTCTTCTCTGTACAAAGCCTCTATTGTTTTGGGTTTTCTTGGCCACTGACCAGGATCCAGGGAGAATCTCTTCCCTTTAACACACACAAAAAAAAGGTCAGACAATCTCTCACTACAGGTCTGGATGGGTTAGGAGTAAGGGGAAGGGAGAAAAGCCTGTAGTGTTTTTTTGTGCAGCAAGAGAACCTGAGCAGAAGTTACTGACAAAGCTGTGGTCCTATAGGCATCACTGAGTGCCTTGGGGCTTGGCCCTCCATCACTCTGGGTGAAGCCAGAAGGACCTGATATTTTTGAAACATCCAGTGTTCAACAGGTTTTATTTTGATACATTTAATTTCCAAACAATCCCCTGTCTTGTTTGGAAGTTTGCCTATTCCTGATTCTCAACATTAAAGCTCAGTTGATAAAAAACAATGCCTAAAGCACCAGTTATTCCTAGAAAGAAAGGGAGAATCTCAGACAGGAGACATAACACCTGTCCCACCACCAGCATAAATGGCAAAAGTTGTGTTGAATGAACTAATTTGTCTACACAACCCATCAAATAAGGAGTGTTTTTAAATAGCCTCTTGACTGAGAATTGATGTCTCATTATTCTAAAGTGTATCACAGTGAGAGCTCTAGCAATACCATATAGAATAACTCTCCAAATTGCAAAGACTGCAGCAGGGATTTCACAATAAGACACTTTACATTTCAGACTTTTAAACAACTTCTGTAAGAGCCTGAGGGGCTGGTGAATACAGTGGCTCACCAGGTTTATAAAGGCATGGGCACACAGTGCAGGACTGGAATATCCTGCCTCAAGTGGATGCCCCTGCAGCCAAATTCTTTCAGACTCAGTGATGGAATGTGGCCAGTGGTGAGAGAGGAAAATGATGCCTCAGTGACCTGGTTTCATATATGACTGTTGCTGTCCTGTGGTGTGAAACAGGGCTTTTCTGCCCCATTTTCATCCATGGGATGAACAGAGGTTATGACAGTTCCCCTCCAAATGCAAATGAATGGAAAATTCAGAAGCTCTATTCAGAAGGTCTGCTCAAAAAAGCAAAGAGAAGCCATCACCAGAGGTACACCTAGAGCTTAGCAATAACTAGCATTCTTTTTCTTGTCTTTCCTTTTAATAATCATGCTTAGATGCTTTGCTTTTTCTAAAAACCTACTTCCTCCACTTTTCTGCACACACATTAACCTTGGTTGCCTGCAGAATTTCAGTCAGGATCAGACGTTTTAAGTTAGGGATAAGGTGGAATTTCTGATTCAGAAAAAACTCCGATTAAATTATGTACTAAAGCAGACCAGTACCCCAAAAAGCTTCATTATAAAAAAAAAATTGAATTAACTATTTGGACTTTTTCTCACTTCTTGCTCTTTTTTTTTTACTTTTTTTTTTTTTTTTTTTTTGTCTTTGGAATGGCAATGGGCTGGAGACATGAATCTGCTAATAATTTGCAACTGCAAGCTGACAAAATAAATGAACTTGCAAATATTCCTGTAAATGTCTGAACGGAGCTGATTTCAGGGCCTGGTCATTAAATATTTGGATATCTAAGGCACCACAAGGACTGGCAGGGTTGGCTGTAATGCTGAGGAGAGAAGATATAGTAATAACAGCATTCAGATGCTCATTCATTTGTAGTACGAGTAACAGACTTCAAGATGCTCAGCAGACCCCAAAAAACCTCTTTGCCACCCAAGGAAACTGCTGCTGAAATGTTCCATTGGCTGTGGAGGTGCTTGCTGACCATCATATGTGTTGTTTCGGACCAGTAGGCTTCTAGTCCTCAGAGTATGCTTCCCCTTGTCTCCTCCTGCCACCTTTTCCCACCACCTGGCAGGTGCTGGAAGCTCCTTCAGGGCCTCCTTTCCAAACCATGCAGTGACCTGTGGTTTCACATCCAGAAGGTTTCTCACCTCACCTGCATTTTGGAAAGGCCCCTTGGGCATCAATCACATAGTCACAGGAGCCTGTGAAAGTCATGGAAGAGCTGACTTAGAGCAGGGCTTAGGTGAGCACTTATCAAATCTAGGGACTAATTGTTTTTATGTCTCTGGTGGAGCATGTTAAAGGAACTCTCAGTGCTGTGTGATACCAACCCTAAGGAACATTAATACAACTCCAATTAAGTTGGAGCCTCTGAATGAGGCTTTTGCCTGGCTTTGGCTGTAATCCTTTCTTCACCTTAGTGTACAGGGTTTGAATCTGGTCAGGGGCCACTCTTCTATGCCTTTTTGTCTGGTGTTCAATAGGTTCCGTTTTCATTATTTTCTCCAGGTTGCAGCCCTTGGGCTGCTTGGATACACTCACGTCCAGACATAGCTCATGCAGACATGGCTGAAAGGCCATTCAGCATTTTGGCAGTCATAAGAGATCTCTCAGGAGCTTTGATAAACTCTGAGTATTGGGTGGAAATCAGTGATCAAGAAAAATAGTATTACATGCTGTAACTGGGGTGGGGCAACCCTGAATATATGGATAGACTGGGAATGACACACATGACAACAGTGATATAGAAAGAGACCTGGGGGACCTGGTTGACAGAAGGCTGCATCTGAGCCAGCAGTGCCCTGGAGCCGGGAGGGACATCCTTGTCCTGGGGGCACCAGGCCCAGCATGGCCTACCAGGCCAGGGATTGTCGTGCTCTGCTCTGGGGCAGCCTCACCTGGAATATTGTGTGCAGTTCTGGGGACCACAACATAAAAAAGATGTTAAACTAATAGCGAGCATGCAAAGGGGGACCATGGAGATGGTGAAGGGCAGGAAGGAAGTGACCTTGAGGCGAAGTTGTGTGAGGATCAGCTGAGGACACTTAGTGTATTGAGATGGAGGAGAGTGAGGAGAGACCTCACTGCAGTTCTGCAGCTTCCCGGTGAGGGGAAGAGGAGGGGCAGGCACTGATCTCTGCTCTGTGGGACAGGACCCAGGAAATGGCCTGAAGCTGTGGGTTAGATAGATATTAGGAAAAAAAATTTCACCCAGAGGTGGGTTGCGCACTGGGACAGGCTTCATGTGGAAGTGTTCACAGCATGACGCCTGTCTTGAGTACAAGAAGTGTTTGGACAATACTCTCAGGAGCCTGGTGTGATTTTTGGGGTTGTCTGATGCAGGGCCAGGAGCTGGACTTGATGGTCCTTTTGAGTCCCTTCCAACACAGCCTGATCTATAATTCTGTGATTCTAAGTCTCCTCATTGATAAGTAACACTTTCCTGTTCACCGGCAATTTATTGAGAGGGAACGATCAAGTTATTTGCCACTGTCACAAATAAGAAGAATAAGATTAAAATGGCAGAAGGAAAGAATTTTGGATCTTCCAAACATGTAAAGGGTAGAAACGTGCTTGCCATCACAAACAATCTGATGTCATAACTTTTGAGGCAAATTTCTGAAGAGCCAGAGAGGAACCAGATTTTCTTTCCTTACCAAGCAGCAACTGCTGAAGTGATTTCTTGGTCACTGGCTACAGAGGAAACCCAGATCTCAGGCTAAAATCAGGAAGAGCAGGGAGAGGGGCCAAACTCACATTTTCAGAGGCTAGTGAGCTTCCTACAAGACTGCAGTACTTCTTCCACAGTAAGTATCTTCATACCCTGGTGGATCCCCTTCTGTAATTATTGATTGCCCCCTTTTATCTGTACAGACCCCTGAAAGAGTGAAGTTTAAAAAGTCTACTCATAGTACATGTGCAAGTCATGAAGGATGCTAGCAATTTCATCATGCTTTCGCTGCCAAGTACCTAAGGTCTAGCTAATAGCGCAGACACGCTTTTTAAAACTCCCAACAAAGTCAGCTGTTCCAAAGGTAGGACACATTCCTTCCAAGCCCTAACTCGTTGCTAGGTACTGCAAGTCAACAGCTGGCTTCCTGCCTTACTCTTAAGTCATCTATCATTAAAACATGTTAGAATGGAGGAATATCAATTGTTTTCTGGTAAACAGATTTTTTTTTCCCCTTAACCTTTCCTGTAGGTTATCTCCTCTGCATCAGCTCCTCACTATGCTGCTATCAAACAAAATTGGATGATACTTCATAAGGGGAGGGATCTAAAATGGTAAAGTGAAGCTTAATCACTTTTGAAGAAACCTGTATAACTAAAAGAGGCACCCCAGAAATCCCTTCCTGCCTTGTTCTGGATTAGGCAAAACCTGCTGCACATGTGCCTGGTGTTGTTCCTTCAAGTACATGTGAAAACAGCAGCAGCTGAAGTGTATCACAACAATTGTCATTACTAATTTATGACCACACTCCTGACAGCAGTGAAGAGACCAGAGCAATATCCTATACATGTGGTACAAAGCTAGTCAGTGCATCAATGCTTGCCCCACGTCACTGAGAAACAGGATATCATTGCCCTGGAAATTCAGGAACATTCTCGCCAGAACCGAGAGAGAAGTTGAGTGAGGGAAGATATGCAAATTTAGCAATGACTTTTTTTTTTTTTTTCCCTAGGCCTATGGTACTTGATATACACTAATCCTTGTTTTCAGGTACTAGCAGGTGCTTTGGAGGTAGTTTTATCAGTGTCCTTATTATTTCAAGAAAAATAATTTTTGTTTACTTGAAGAGGATGCCAAATAGGACCAAGTAATAGTTAAGAATGGTCTATGTGAATACTTCCAGTTGGCTTCTGAAGTCTATAAATAATCAGATCCTTCAGACAGTTAAAAATAGTTCAGTCATTATTGATAATCCAAGTCTTACGAAAATGAATAGGACCTGTGGGCAGTAATAGCAAGGACTGACCCGAGAAAAACTAAGCAGCAAAAATTCATAAAAAGTAATATTATATTCTGGATGATGATTTATGTAATCTGATTCAACTCCAGGCTCCATTTGTGAGCCAGATTTTATTCTGTAGAAGGCATATTGGTTGATGGGCTGGGAAGGAAAGGGAGAGATCAACAGGTTGAGCTCTAGCAGTTTCTGTGAGAACTGCAGAAGTACAGCAAGGTATAGCAGGACTGGGAAGAGACTGATGGTGCGGTAGCATGATGCAAATCTCAACTAAAGACGCTAAATGCAGTTACAAACACAGAGAGTTTAAGCTCCAGCTCTGTGTCCCATATGTACTGGAGACCACACACAGCTGAGATTTTTCCCAATGCCCAGAGAAAGAAGCTGGATAAGACATTGCAAGTAAAGAGTTTGGTACAAACACCAAATTCTAGTTTCATGAGAACCCTTTTGAACTTGTAAAAACTTCCCAAAGGGTTTCAAAAATATATTTACATGTTGTTTTTATTTTAATATATCTCATTTGATTTGTCCCTTGAAGTATGAACATTCTTTTACTGAGGATTTCAGGCCAATTCATGCAGGAAATCTGGCTTTTAGCTGAGTTTGAAAGGGACCATCAGTCCCTACCACTCTCTACCTTAGCAGAGAAAAAATTACAAAGAATTTGTTCAGCCTCCCTGATTACTTATGTGGATTGACCCTGATAAACTGGAGACAATTGCCTGCTCACTTTGGGGATTGGCACAGGGTGGTAGTCTCAGTCTCAAAGCACCTCATGAATCCAGGTCAGCAAAGGAGCCCTGGGACTGAAACATGGCCAGCACAATTCAGTAGCTTCAGGGTATAGTAATGAACAGTGACTGAACAATGCACAAAATATTTTCCTTACTCTCTGATGGCATTGCACCTGGAGAAGGTGGAAGAAATCAAAGGCAGCCTGCAACATCCTTGGCCTACTCAACCACATAGCAGAAGAAGGTTTTCAAGTCCCACAGCCCAAGGGACCGATATGATCACAGTCAAGTTTGGCTTTTTTTTCTCCACAGGTGGAATTAGTGTGTTGTCATTTGCAGCTGAATCAGCTCAGGAATGTTCTCACAGGATTCCCTAGCAAGGCTCAGTTTTGTGCCTCTGCACCCACATGAGTTTTGTGCCTCTGGTCCCAGGTTCATGTCTTGCATAGCAAAACCACTTGCTTATTTTAAGCACTTAGGTTCTTCCTTGGCATCTTCGAAGCGTGGAAGTCACAAGGGAGCTGAAGATCTTTGCCCTTGAGAAACACCAAGCTGACCTGCCAACTCCCATACCTCGCTGCCATTGCCTCTGCCAGAAGAGATGAAAATACAAGGCCAGCCTGAGCCTTAGTAAGAACCCACAACAGGGAATGGTCAGAGGTCTCATTTCATGGGACTCCTGAGGTGCTGCCCTATAACACAGGACAGCTTACCTTTGCTCCGCTCTAACCTCTTAGACCTTTCTATTCTTTGAAAACAGTGGCTGCATGGGAAAAACCCAGTTCACCCCAGCCAGTGTGATCAAAGAAGCACCAGGCTGAAGATCCACAATAAGGTGCTGCAAACACATGCATCTATAGGTTTAAATATAGGTTTAAATCACTTCTGCTTTTTGCAAGTGCATTTGAAAGGAGAAATAATATATTTTATTATTATTATTTTGTTAATTTTTTTCTACAATGGAGCTTCCCTAAATTTTTATTTTGCTTGATATATGTCCACTGCTCAACAGAGCTGGTTCTTTTCTTGATACAGTCATTATTCCTCTTACACCTCAGGCTAGTGAGGATCTCATTTACTCTTTCCCTGACTCTTCCCATGCAGTAATTGGTGGTATCATAAAGGCTTGTTACATTGTTTGCTCTCACCTCTTCTCTGCTTCTTAAAGACACACTCTACACTATGCAATCCTCTCTTGGAAGTAAGCCTACTTTCTCCACTGCCGCAGACTGTAGATCCTACAATCTTATTCTTGGCAATCTTCATATTTAAAACCATAGCCTCCATGTGGATTATAACCAGATTAACCACACTGATTGTTCTCTTCTCTCCGATCTTAAAGTGTGTCTTGGAACATTTCCTGAATATTTATGTACAGTATAGCTTCTCCCAAACCACCATTGACAAGACCTTGCCTTTTCAGGCTATGACAAATATCCATCTCTCCACCAGCCATAAGCATTTTAGCAGTGCTGTGGAACTCATTCCTAACTTTCCTTGTTTTCTTTTTTTTTCTTTTCTTTTTTTTTTTTTTTTTTTTTTTTTTTTTTTTTTTTTTTTTTTTTTGTTTCCCTTTATTGGATGAGTTTTCAAGTGATTCTTTGCTATTACATAGCCAGACATATCTGAATTTCCTGCACACATTTCAGTGCACCATGATGGTGAATGTGTCCTTCTACAACACACATGGAGGATAAATATCCAATTCTTGTTATCTGTCTGAAAGCTCTAAGGAGCTCAAAGTCCTGGGAAAAAAAAACATGCCCTGACAAGAGATGGAAAGCACAGGTAAACCTATGAACCATCCTACTAGGGAAGGAAGTGGAGAGCGTATTTCCCATCAGGCAGCTAAACAGCATCCCTGTGCTGTAGTTGCAATGAAGTTCCATAATCGGGCCTATGGTTAATGGAATTCCTACAGGAGACTGTCAGAAGATTTAATTTCACTGTTTACTGAATTATCAGCATGACAGTGAATCCTGTATGCCAGCACTTTGTGCCAAAGGAGGAAAATTGCCAATCCAGAAAATGGGATTCATCCAGGGGGAGGCCTCCTGCAACGTGGAGGGGTCAGCTGTCATTATACATGCAGCTTGTTTGAGCAAATGCGTCCCTGGTGAAACACCTTTAAGTTGCATGAAATCATCATTCTCTTCTCCAAATCGAGAGAATGAGTAAGGCTGGAGGTAATGTGCAGCCACAAATCAAGTGATGCTCTGTGGGCCAGCAGATCAAGCTGCTTGGTGAGGAAACACCACCATGTACAGACATGTAGCCCACAAGATGTCTGCAGTCCAAGGGGAATATGGAAAATCAAAATGTAGGCAGTAAGGGGGAGATGCAAAATAACTACTCATGTTTAATGAGAGACTGATAAAACAGCATCCTTCTGGGAGGTGATAATGGCAGGACTGGGATTCATGATAGAGGTGAATTTAATCTAAACATGTGTTGTGTTTTATTTTAATGTGTCCACCCAGCCCGATACTCCAGTAAAACACATGTACATGAAGAAATCATGCAACCACAATTCCCATTTGCTGCACACCCACTGTTGTCCACACCTTTGCAAAGTGAATGCAAAAATGCCAGGGTGCCAGGTTGGCAGAAATTTCCACTTAATTTGTAAAGGCAGCCGATGAAAGAATCAAAAGTAATGCAGGATGTAGCACTTACAGTACTGGGTTTTGTTCACCAGTTTGCTTTATCTCACATTACAAATACGCAGATGTCTTGCTTATTTTTATTCTATTGACTAACACTCTGGAAGATCAAACTAATTGCGGAAGTGAAGTCAAAATTTTGTTTAGGGAACATATACTTGGCTACGTAAAGAAAAATTTCATGTAAAATTGCATGTTTAAATTTCATCTGAATGTTTACCCCAAAGGTATGGTAACTGAAATACAGTTCTCTATTCTTTTAAAGGCTAGAAAAATGGTCTACATACCTTTTTATTATTACTGCACTTTTTAAAAAAATGTAGCTGTCAAAAAAGAGAAATGTTTATCCCAGGGAAAAAAACCAAAGCAACTCAAAGTGATAAGTAATCTTTATTTTACCAGAACCTCTCATTTGTGAACAAAAATACCAAATAATGCTAGCTATAGAAACAAAAAAGGAGATCTAGAGCACAGGTCGGTATGTAGAATGCTCCATTTTCTCCAGTCAACTGTCTCCACTGTTATTCTTAGCAAATACACCTTTGAGGGCTAGTAACAGCACAGAGAGAGATGATCCACAAGCTCAGCAAAGGGCAGGGTAGCACAGATGAGAAGTGGGCAGCGTCTTTATGGTGAGTTGACTAGCTCTGAAGGATGGAAATGTGTTACATCCCCAGGCTTCAGTTGTTCTGCTTAAGGAAGCTTGTGTTGGTTTTTATAGAGCACCATGAGGCAAGACAAGCTCTCCCATATGGGCTCCAAATGTTTTGTGTCAGCCCTGAAAGCACATTGCTCAATTATGATCTCAAATTAGTGATGAAAATATCCAGTAAGAAATGATGCAATTCAGGCTTCTGAGGGGTGGAGGAATTGAACGGGGTTTCAGCATGAGAAAGGGCATCAGTGGGGAGAACAGGATCTTCTCTGCTCCTTTCAAAGCAGAAAGAAAAATACCATGTTGTCTGTTTGGTGTTGTAAGAGCTCTGCCACCTGCTTCAATATATTTTAACCACCGAGCTTTTGCAACAGGGTATTTAATGTCAATCTGACATGTCCCCTATCCCAGAGGATGTCTATAAACATCCTTTCAAGAATTCTGTGTAGATAAGACATACGGAAATTTTCAGTGATAACAATATAAAAAAAAATTGATAGACTGCATTCAGAAAGGAGCTCACTATGGACATGCAGTTCAGTTTCATGGTTTGATTCCTCTGTGAAATTCTGCAGTACATATCCAGAGTAAAATTTAACCTAATTACTTATTACTTATAGGTAGCAACTAATTGTTTTTTCTATGGGTTTCATTATCTCTATTTTTCAAGGAAAAATACAAAGTAGGAATAAAGTCACATTAGCAAAGGTGCACTGCTTTTAAGTCCAATGTTGCCCTGCTTTCAGACAAAGATATTACAATGCTTTATAGTTGTGGTTTTATTCCATATTTTGCCATTTCACTGGTGATTTTTCTTTATTTAGTCCAATCCCTATGTCTCATTTTCCACTGTAAAATTATTTTCCCAAAGTTATTAGGATAATGAAAACAAAGAAATTATAAACAAAAAATACTGAACAAAATTGCACTGAAACTGACAATCCAGAGGAAAATAAGTTTGGCTTAGGGGTGAAGAAAAGGAGAGCTAGCCTTGCAGCTGCATCTGATATTCTAGATACTTCAAGTTTCTGGGAAATAAGTCCATCTTTCAAAATCAAAATAAAATGAAATCATTATACAACACCGATACCAGTAACGTATCACAGTACGTCATAGGAAATTAAATTGTGGAAGTCTTCTATTCTGCTTTAGAAGGTCTAATTTCACTGCATTCAGAGCTCCTTCAGGGGCTGGAACACTGGACAGAACGTGCAGAGCCTGGAAAACCTAGTATTTTGATCTCTAGTTTTAAACATAAACTAATACAGTTGGGTTTTTTGTTTTTGTTTCTTTGTTTTGTTTTTTTGACTTATGATATAGATGATATGGGGTATAAAGCATGAATAAATAGGTCATCTTTTTCTATACTGGAGATGAACTTGCCGTTGAGTTGAAGGTGCATTTCTAAATGCATTCCTCCTCACCTGATTTAGATAACCTGGTGAAAGAAATACTGAAATATCATGTCATAATTCTTTTGCTTGAGCAAATCTTGCAGTTACAGCTGTGCCTTCCATATCAAAGTGCTGTTCACAAATCCTTAGAATGTTTTACTCTGTGTAGTTCAGCTAAATGATTCGTGGAAGTGAAGTGTTTGGAATGGAAAATTACTAAGAAATAATCAGGAAAAAAACATGAGCACTGGGCAGAGTTCCTTACCCACAGGACTATTTTTTGAGAGAGAACTGATTTGGGGACAGCTGAATGTCTTTCTGAATGTAAGCAGTCACATATGAGACTGTAAGAATGTGACTATCACATTCAAAGATCAAATGAGCATAAATGAAAGGGGGAAACACATTTTATATAGACACAGGTGCAAGTCCTTTGATAAACAAACATTGAAGAAAAGAAAAATCAAATAATGTGAAAGGGGGCTAACCCTTCCCACGGCTAGAAATTAAAAATGGAAGGGAAAATAGGGCTGGGCAGAATCCTGAGAAGCTTTTTAATCCTCCTGCCTAAACTAAATCAGTATTTTTACCATACCTAAATAAGATAATGTCCAATTTCCAGGAAATGTCCATTCAACTTCTTAAAATGTGGTTCTGGGTTGGCTCTCACTGGAAGTTAACACCTGGTCTGCCGGAAGGTGCCCCTGCCGACGGCAGGGGGGTTGGAACCAGGTGATCTCCATCGTCCCTTTTAAACCAAACCATTGCTATGATTCTATAAAGAATATGATCAATTCTGGGTCTGCCTGGATCCTACAGTTATGAAGAAAGACAACATTATTTTAAACCTAACAAACCAGTTGGAGATAAAGCTGCTCAAATGTCAGCTGACATGCCTCAGTATTGACAGGTTAGCTTAGACAGCAAGTTACTTGTGCAGAGCACTTCAAACACCCAGTGGGAAAAATTCAAATTCCACAGTTTAACTCTTGGAATCACAGTCTGCTATGGAATCGTTTCAGCTGAAAAATGGTGCTTTTTTTTAGTCTTAGCAGGTGTCCACAGCATTACAGACAGTATGATAATAGAGGCATAGACTCAGCAGGGACATGATCAGAAGCTAGAGAGGTCAGAAAATCAACATAAGCAGAAAACATCATGTTTAATCAAGAGAGAAAGTGCAACCCAAGGAAAAAAAAAAAAAAAAAGAAGAAGGAGAAGGACTAGTTGTGGCACATTCTTTAATGTCAATGAATCAGGACAGCCAAGTGTAAGGAACCATAGGACACAGCTTTTTTTTTTTAAATAGAGAACACAGTGATTGTTAGGAGCTTCATGGCAGATCCTAGAAGAGGCAGGGTGGGAACTGATTGATGTCTACATTGCTACCTAAACCTTTCTGAGAAGCCCAGAGGTACTCAAGATGAAAGTTACAACAACAAAAAATCCTGACAGAGTTCAACCACATAAGCCTCATGTTTTGTCATGTTCTCACGGTCAGATTACCAATCCAGCAAGCAATCACCTGGCAATCAGATGAGCTGATGAGCAGCACACTGGGCCATGCCATGTAAGACAGGATGTCTTTCTGCATTCATAAAGCATGGCTTCACTGTGCTAATATACTTGAAAGAGGCAATCCTCGCTCTAATGAACTTTCAAGCTCAGCAGAAGCAAAAAATCCATCCAAGAGTAAAATTCAAATCATGTACATATGCCAGGGAAATTCCTTGTTGTCTTAATCAAAGAAGTTTTATTATGGTCTCCTTGAGTGAGGCATTTTTAAGAAAAAAGGATTCATTTTTCATCTAAATGTTGGTTTTCCATCTAAATATTTTGGAACAAGAGATGAAGTAATGCAAAGAAGTTACCTCTATTACAGAGTCTAGTTGGAGCAGACCACAATTAATTCAACATACAGAGATAACACAAACTTTTAAAAGCTCTAAATCATGCAGTGAGTGGCAGGGCAGCTCCACATCAAGATAATTTGATACTGAATAGCAAAGAACTTTAACAGTGAAATTTCTTTCCAGAAGGCACTGTGAAGAAAAATGCCTCAAGTACAGGTACTCTAACAGTGTTTTTTATATACATATCAACCCGCCCCAAATTTTTAAATATAATTAGTAGAATAAATATAAGTATGATGATATTATATGATTTATATTATATGATGATATGATATGATATATGATATATGATATGATTCAATATATTTTATGTCTATATCTATATTTATATCTATACCTATATGTATATGTATATGTATATCTATATCTATATCTATATCTATATCTATATCTATATCTATATCTATATCTATATCTATATCTATATCTATAT
>VZUI01046150.1:0-91664 GCA_013401135.1 Cettia cetti
TTCTCTTCTCTTCTCTTCTCTTCTCTTCTCTTCTCTTCTCTTCTCTTCTCTTCTCTTCTCTTCTCTTCTCTTCTTATTATTATTAACTTTGTGATATCATCTAGAATTTTTAGCCAGCAATTTGGTAATGCAGTGCCTATGCATATAAAAAAAAGATGTGTCCTGCTCCCAGCAGCTCTATTCTTGCTAATTTATGTTGAAATGATTAGGAAGAAGTCATTAAGATTATGGTTGTGTTAGAGGCAAAATCTGAGCAATCATGCTCAACCAAAACAAAAGCAGTACAAATTGGGAATGTCTTTCATCTTATCTTTTGTTTGTCAGTGCTAATTGACTCCCTTTCTTTTAAGAACAAAAACGAAAGGGTTCCAGCTGCATATGCTCTATGTATTGACTACTAACCACTAGCACTTGGGAGAGGATTTATGGATTTTAGCACCTCTCCAGTCTACAACTTTCATTTGAGTTGTCCAGAGAAACAGATAAAATCATAATGAAAAAGAGAAACATGTGCTACCAATGTGTGCTTGATGCTGTCCTGTTCACATCTGGGATGTTTGCACCTACTGTAACACTGATGGGGACTGGGAGGCTTTCCAAGAGATGCTCCAACTCTTCAATGTTATGGCAATAAAATGCAGATTATAAAGAGGCATTCCAAGAGAAGGACACCCCTGGAGCTGGTGTCTCTTATTGCCAGTAGCTTAGGCATCACTGCAAAAAGGAGAAAATTTGAACATTTCTGCTTAAAGGTATCTCTGGCAATCTTACAGAGCCTACTTTGTGGGAAAGTGGGGTCCAAAACACTTTCTCATGGTCAGCTTGCTGTGTATGGACCAGCCCAAAGTCTGTGTCCAGTAGAACAGATAAATATGACTAAAAGATTCCTGGACAACCGTGCCTGTCATAACCTTTTGTTCTGTCTGTTTCCTTGTATGTGTACAACACCCAACTACTGTGTGTAATCATTAATTTAGATTACAAGTACTATGAGGAGAGAAACCATCTCTTTGCTTTGCAGTTGTGCTGTACCTAGCACAGAGGGACTTTACTGTAAACTGGGCCTCTAGCCACCAAATGTGTAAGCTAAAGGGACAGAGCATGGAGGTAACTGCTTCTGTCCCGGCTCCAGACCTTTGTAATATTCAAGCAACTACTTCTTCCTGATTATTGGGTGGTGAAAGATAAACTCCCCCCACTATAAATCTACTTCTACTGCCAGTTCAAGGTAGGGATGCCCCTTCCATGCTCTGTCCTTCCAAGGTCCAGCTGAGCAGGGGCACAGGGCAGAAAGCAATGCAGCCAGAGCATCAGTATGCTCCACCAGGCTTCGGTGGACTCCTGGTTCCTTGGAGTGGCTGCCAGCCACCAGAAGCTAAGTTAGTTTCAAGGAGCTCAGGGCTGCAGTTTGCTGATTCAGCCCCCAGCAGACACTCAGCTCTAAGTGATAAAAATGACAGAGATCAGCTGTCTCAGAGCAAGGAATCTGTGACCAAGTGGGATTCATCCTAAAGCTGTGATTTCTGTAGGCAGCTGGTGGGAGTCAGTGTAAGCCCAGACTCTGTGGTGTCAGCTCTTCTGATTTCACTTTCTTCACCTTCCTCTCAAGTCAATCTGCTTCTACAGAAACCTGGTGCACAAACATCAAACCAAGTGTCCAATTGCAGTGGTGAGCCTCCAGAATAATGAATATATCTTCCAACTTGGCTAAGGGATATGTGCAGGTATTTTCTCAAATGAACAGGCACATCACTGCATCTGTGTACTCTGTAGGTACTCTATGGACAAAAAGCACTTGTCTATAAATGGACAAGTTAAAGAACACAAAAATCCATAGAACCATGGGTTGGAAGCAACCTTAAAGATCATCTGGTTCCAACTCCCCTGCCATGAGCAGGGACAGCTCCCACTAGACCATGTTGCTCAAGGTCCCATGAAATCTGTCCTTGAGTCCAGTGGCTTCCTCAGTGATCTGTAAATTATCTTGAACTATTTAAGACCATTCAAGCTAAAATTTGTCAGGGCAGAAAATGTTGTCAGACATCCCTAATTTCTATCCCAGCCTCACTACTGATTTAGTGGGTACCATTAGATGCATCTCTTGACCTTCCCAGGCCAGTGAACCAGCCTGTGAAAGGGAGTTAATATTTATTGTCTTCCTTACTGATTGTTATAGTATTTAATTAATACTATTTGTAAAGCACTTTCAAAATAATGTAAAGAATTCATGCTATTCCAGTTTCTATTATCTTTTTTATGGATTTGAGTAATTTTTTTAATAGAGCATGACATCTCATCAGCTTTTTACAGCAAAGTTTTCATGTGATTGAGTCAACTTTGCTTTAATAAATTGATGTTCTTAGACAAGAAGCAGACTACAGTAGCAGGCTGCATGCATTCCCAGTCCAGAGCAGTGCACAGTCATACAGAGTCACCTCTCCCATCTTCAGTGTCATTCTGGTTTGGAGAATAAATGGGAGCACACATGCAAGCAGTTACCTTGTTCCAGAGGTCATGAGATAACTGCATAAAACTCAGCAGGGTTATTATTTGGCATATTCACCATAGGAATATCTATTCTTGAAAATGTACACTGAGTTGCCTAAAATTGATTTAGTAAATCAGTTTACTGATAGCAGGGAAATAACTGGGGTTTTAAGGTAAGGGAATTTAAAGACACAATTGCTTCAGTTTAGCTAGATTGGTTCCTAAGCTGATTTTGTTGCTCCAGGTTTGGGGATTTTGGGGTTTCTTTTTGGCATGATAAAGTTTCCAAATGAGTCAGTAAAATTTCAGTTTTAGAATTACAGTGAACTAAATTTTTCACCTCTGTAAGGAGGCTCACTTTATTCCAGGTCTCTCCTATTACATTGCTCAGATACAGCCTGAAACTGTAAAACCTTGGTCTTGTTTAAGTCACATTCCTTAGACAGAGCAAAACTTTTATAACTTCAAGGCTTGCATGTGTTTTCAGTGTAATTACTGCAATAGATACTTTGTTTATATAACAAGGCATGAATATAAAATGACAACTCTCTAACTACTCTGTTGTATGCATTTCTCTGTAAAGCAAAGTTAACAGACACTTCAAAGTATTGATGCTGGATTTATGCACCACGTTTTTAAGTAAAGCTTTAAATTTGATTAAAGCGGTAGAAGTTTAGAAAAGCTGAAAGTCCTCAGTATCCCTGGGTTGTAGGAACAGCATTAATGAAACAGCAAGAAAGTCTCCAGACTTTTTCCACATTGCATTCAGCAGCTTTGGCGTGGCTTTCTCAGAAATACCAAGAACATGAACTTCCAGGGAAAAGAGATGAGAAAGAGTTACACTTTTCCTGTGTTTTTTTTATTTTTCAAGCCTGCTTTGGTTAAATTTCATCCTTCAGCTCATCTCTCCAGCGTCTTTAAAGAAAAACAACAAAATGACTGTACCACAAGTATGATTTTTACAGAGTGATAAAAAATAGATCAGATATGAGCAGCAAAAACAGAAATAAAATTATCTCATTCCTTCAATCCCAGGATGGTTTTCCTTTTGTTGAATTTAATTTCACTGAGAGAAACTGGGAGGTGTTTTCAGTTTGTTTCTTCTGTTTGGTTTTGGTTTTACCTTTTGTTCAGTTCATCAAGGTAACTTGAAAGCTGCACCCTGGGACTCTGGGAAAACCAGCTTGTGAGCAACACCACTTGCTAAAAAATAACTGCATGGTTCTGTTTTCACAGCTGCTGGAGCCTGACATGGAGGTGGTGCTTGCCCTTCTGCATCCTGTTTTGGGGGTGCAGGAGAGGCCAGGACGTTTCCCCCCCAGCAGATTCCCATCCCTGATCCAGGCTCAGTGAAGGCAAAGGGATGAAACAGAGGGGTTTGCAAATACACCCTCTTCCAACTTGCCTAAAAACTTGTTGAGCATCATTTGTAATGTTTATTTCTTCCCTATTGTTGGCCTGTTCAGTGCCCGGATCCATGCAGAGCAAGCATCTCCCTCCCAGCTGAAGGAGTTGCCAAATGCTAATTGACTGTTAAAAACATTCACATCAGGGTACAAATGTTGTGCAGCTTTGCTGGCAGGGACCAGCAAGTTACTCCTCAGCCTGCTGCAAGCCAAGCTCCATAGGTCTGGGAACATGACGCCCCAACTCAAGTGGTAGAATAAACATGGCTTTGGCGTTTTGAAGTGCTTTCCACTTCCTCTCATGGACTCAATTCAACATTCTTTGATGAATAACCTTCTCCTCATAATTCTGTTTCCTAAATGGCACCTCAGTCCATCAGCCATGAAATAAAAAAGGTTCTCCCAAAAAATTGCTCAACAAAGACTTTTTTTTAGAAATAGTTCATGCCCATTGTTGCTCCTCTGGGATTTTTGCACCCAGTCTGAAAGCCTCACAATTAATTTTAAAAAATAATTTTTAGATACTTTTTTTCACCTTCTTTCTTACCTGTATTTACAACATGGAATTTACAGCATCAAGTCTGGCTTTGGGCAGTCAGAGTGTTTCAGATCCCTGTTCTCATGCAGAGAAGCACTTAAGCTCATGGCTCTTTAAACACATGAGCAACTCTGCTGAAACCAGTGAGCCTGATCCCCTGCATAAAGTCTCAGTGACAGTGTCACACAGCAGTACAAGCCTGAAAGTGAGAAACAGGGATGAGAAAACTTTCTTTGCCTGAAGCACATTTGGCATTGCAACCAAAGAGACAGTGAGAAAAACACAAAGGAACAAAAACAAGAGGCCATCAATTTCTGTTGAAATCCTTTCCTTTCTTACTTAACACCACTTTTTTGGGTCTGTGCATAGTAGATAAATCCCTGTGGTACTCGATAAAATCTCCATCTGTGACAAGATGTGAAGTTTAAATACAAAACTAAGAAAACCACCAGAACCTTATCCCAACATCTTTACATCCAGAGGATGAATATTTTCCTTATCAAGGTAACATTTTTTCACACAGCTCTGGAAGTCTGTCTGTTATCCAACACTAACACAGACAGAAAAGCCACTTGGCTGGAGGTAGCTTAGGGTGAAGTCAGAGACCATAGGCAGTGATTCATCTGCCCTGCTTAAAGTGCTTGAGAGTCAAAAAAGATGATGTGCTGAGTGCTGTGTCACACAGACACCCTGCACTGTATGTATTTCTAGTAGACTAGGCTCAGTCCATGATTGGGCTCTCGTGTTCCCTGGGTTGCATTAAGCATTAGTCAGGTTAGCAGAGATGCCAAGACAATTTATATGGGGATGTGTCAGAGAAACCACTTTCCGAATAGTTTATTTCATCGTGTGAATTGATCTGTGCATCTGTTAGGATAATAACTACTTAAAAAAAAAAGAAAATAAGTATATATGGCCAAAATATGTTGGTGCTAGAAAAGCACCAACAAAGATAAACACATTTTAAAAAAGGGATGGGTATGATTTAAACATATATGACAACAAGGTGCAAAGAAGCTGAGCTTGAACTCCTGCCTCCAACACTTGCTGTTAGTCAGGTAAAGCCTATTTGGGCTGCAGATTTTAGGTTCATAAAATGAGAATGATGATATTTCTTGCAGTTATTTTTCTAGGGTCCTTGCTAGGGAATTGATACAAACAGGTGGGGTAGTGCTTGCACTAATTTTGTATTCCATCTCTTAAAACAGCTTTGATCTTGTTACCATTGGTGGAATCTCCATTATCCTGCACTTTGAGCGGGCTCCCTTCATCACCCAGGAGCACACGCTGTGGTTGCCATGGGATCGCTTCTTTGTGATGGAAACCATAGTCATGAGGCATGAAGAGAATGAGATCCCAAGCTGTGACCTCAGTAACTTTGCCCGGCCCAACCCTGTGGTCTCTCCATCTCCCCTCACTGCTTTTGCAACTTCCTGCTCGGAGAAAGGTCCTATTGTTCCTGAAATCCAGGTATGAACCATCTGACCTGAGGGACAGTAACTCATAAAATCAAAATTGTTTGGGTTGCCAGGAACGTTAAAGATCATGTAGTTCCAATCCCCCTGCCATGGGAAGGGACACCTTCCTTTACATCACATTGATTAGAGCCCCCTCCAACCTAGCATTGAATTGGGATTGGGGCATCCACAATTTCTCTGGGCAACCTCTGCTGTGCCTCCTCATCCCCTTCTTCTTTCTGTCCTTATTTTGATAGCTTTGAGCAACACAAATGCAACTATTCCCCTGCTTTCCTAACAATAAGCATTGCCTGTTCATTAACCCATTTTTCTGATATTTGACAGGAGCACTCACTCCCAGGCACTCGCTTTACCAGATTTCTTTTCTCTTATCCCTGAGTGGTGGAGGCAAAGCACTTGTGACTGACAGCACATGAGCTGGGACCCTTGTGTGACAGACAACAAGTCCTTGGTCAGCCCTTTGTCATTCAACATGCCCAGCACCAGGCTGATGCCCTTCCTCTGCTCTAATGCCTGTCTTCTGTTCAGGAGCCAATTCACCCACTGGGCACTATGAACCTTGGTGGTGGAGTGTTGGAATGAACTTTCTTGTGGTTGGAAGTCACATCCCCCCACTCTACACAGCTGCTGAGACATGCAGTCAGCCACAGATGGCTGAGAAGGGGCCAGCCTGCAGAGCACCTCAGTTTTATTGCATTTTATGGCATTTGGAATAGAAGAGCAGAGTGAGAGGGTTACCTTTAATTTCTCATCCCCATTTCCCTTTTTTTTTTTTTTTTTTTTTTTTTTTGTGGAAGTGTGAGTAAGGTAAAGAACCTTAACAGTTTGCTGTGGCTTCAAAGTATTTTGTCAAACGGAAAGTTGTGTTTTAAACTGAATAGTCCAAAAAGTGAAATTATTTTCCTTAAAAACACTAATTCTATTGAAACATATGGATTTAGCAGCATTCAACCTTTGCTATCTTGGACATGCTGTTCTGTGGATTTTATATGCCTGCATTCAGCATGTCCTGAGTATTGCTTTTAGTGACAATAATCTGCCAAGGTGGAAATAATAACAAGTGTAGAGACAAATTGTGTGCTTCCGGTGTGACTCCACTGGGGCTGCAGTACCATTAATGAGGAAAGAAGTAACTTTATACCTTCTAATTTTAATAAAGCAGGTGCTAAACCCAGCAGCAAATAAAGCTAGTGGTCTCTTTACCTTTCCCTCTGGACCAAGTCTTATGATCCTTTCTCACACTAATTTCCAATTACAGTCACCATGTTTGTCCCTGCTTAATTACTAATTAAGTCCTGTATCTTGTAAAGTCCATCATGTTATAAATTCTTTGCTCAGAATCTTGGTTTCCACATCTTTTTATTAAATAAACAAACACCATGAAAGGTAAATGGCCAGTGCTGCCTGAGAAAAAGCAAATATCTGATACAGTGCAACTATGATGATAACCTCAGTCATTATTTGGTACCAATACCTTCCAGTAGACCAGGCTGCTCAGAGCCCCATCCAACCCGAATTTGAATCCCACTAGACACCTGTAATTATGAAATCTAATACATAAGAAAAATTAATTTTGAGATTATGAGGAGTTCAGTTGTCTGGATGTGTTCTAAATATCCAAGCTCTCATTTAAGCAGACAGAAATCTAATCAGTACATCAGTGGAGCTTACACATGACTTAAGCTGACCACTCTGAACCTCTCTGGTTCTCACCCATGGTATCAGTTAGATTCCGCTGACTAAAATTGATGTTTATATGCCTATCTCACGTGAGCATATTTATAAGTTGACATCTGGATTTAGATGCCTTAAACTGGAATTGAATCCCACTCTTAAGTTTACGAGGCAACACCAACCTTCTAAACAGTCTCTCTGTATCTGCTGTTAGTTGTAGGGAAAACCTAAAAGAGCAGTTCAGAGGAGACACCTAACTTAGGCTCCTAAGTTGAAATGAGTCCCATCCACGATGAACAGTGCTCTTCCTGTGGGCCATGTCTGAGCTGAAACCTGCAAATCAATATTCCACCTCAAATATTGACCAGTGAAGGTTAGAGTTTGTGGTGCAGGAGTTTACAAGGGAATCTGATTTGTGGCAGAGTCCTGACTGTACTGCAGTTCAGAAATGGACTATTTTTCATCTCTATACAGGATGTACATACAATAAAAATAACCTAGCTGTCCATTCCTGCAGCTGCATTTATAATACACAGTTCTCAGTAGGGAAATGTTAAATATAAAAGGTGTGAGCACATAGCTGGGAGGAGGTGACAAGCAGATAGCAGGGATGGGAAAGAGATTTTGACAAGTGGGTAGATAAGAACCTCATGAGCTCCAACAAATAAATGCAGAAATAAATGCAGTGCTCTCTATGTGAATGCATTCAAAAAACCTAGTAGTATATTTTTAATATTTTTTCAGGTGTCTATAGACAGATTTGGGGTCATTCAGGATGCCCTGAAGTGTCCCTTCAGGCCTCTAGCTGTAGTTTAAGAAAGGTGGATATGTCAGAAAGATCCACATCAGAGTTGTCATGCCCTTTCAGAAGTTCTGGATACCACAGAACATTTCAAAAGCACTAGATGTCTATGTTAAGGCCCATGAATCAGACTCTAAATTGCTTTTCTTTTTAAAATTCTCTCTGAGCATCTTTAGAAAAAAAAAAAATACTTTGACTGTTCCTTGCCTGTCTGCTGGCACTGAAGAGTAGCTGTAGGAGACATGTGTAACCCAGCACACAGAAACAAGATTTCCTACCTTGTTTCATGCAAAGTGTAGAAAAATTGCTATTAAGACAAGAACAGATCAGCACCATGGAGCCAAGAGAACATAGTAGTGAAAATTGCTACCTGTGTAAATCCCCAGTAAGCCTGAAGAAGCAGCTCTTCTGCCTCCCACCCTCATGGCTGGACCTCTTTAAAAGGGCAGATTATATTGGTTAGTCTGGGATAAACTCTAAGAGTCTTTTCACAAGGCCTGCAGTCACAGCATATGAATGTGTCTGGGCCAAACAGCAATTATCAAATAGAAATAAGGGCACAATTTAGCTCTTGTTACTTCTAGAACATTCAGATTATTTTAAAGCTTGTTTTCCCCCTTTTCTCCCACTGACATCATACTGAATTATACACCTCCTTACCAGTGCAGTGTTTTGTTGCTAGTTTGTCACCACTTACGAACTACAAATGTATTTTAATCACCTGAATTGCTATTTGAACCCTCTCTTCAAGCAGACACCTTTAAACATAGCCCCTTGTGCCACTCAGTGCCTTGGCAGCGTTGGGCTGACCTTTTTTTTTTTGAATGGTAGACAGCAGAGATAGATCAGGACAGAGAGAAATAGTTACTTTTGACAAGGATCTGAAATGGACTTTCCAAATAGTATCTCCATGACAATTATTTTTGCCTGTATTTATCCTAATGAGGTTACATATGAAGACAGATTTGATACAAGGGACCACCTTTACTGCAGTTTGGCTCAGCTCATATCTGGTTGAGCCTGGTCCCTGTCCAGCTTGTTGCTGATCTCATAAAATATATTTTTTAAAATCCTTGGTTTTCCCAGTTCTGTCATATTTCAGTCTCCTAAGCACTGAGATATGTAAATTAAAAAGACTGCATTAGAGAAGGTAAATATTTATGAGCACAGTGGAATGAGGCTTTAACTGCTGGATGTGTCTGTCTTCAAGTGCTGCAACACTCAGAGCCTTTTAGCTATCACTTGAAAAAGTGTTGGGCCTCGGATAACATCTCAGATGAGGTGTTTTGGGGGACAGATTACAAGATTTGTCATTTTTGACAACACTGACCAGAATACTTGGAAGAGTTGAGCAACTCATTATGCCAGGAAAGTTTGCCACACCCACATAGGAGGAGCTGGGTATAGGAGTAACATAACTTGGAAGGCACGAGGGTCGTGGAGTCCTAGAATCTTCTGAGTGGGAAGGGATCCACAAGGATCATTTAGTCCAGCTTCTGGCCCTGCACAGGGCATCCCAAGAATCACACTGTGGTGGATGTGATCTCTCCTGATGGGTGGATCTCTTGACCCACCTGCCTTAAGCTTCCCTGCTCGTAATACTCAGAAAGATGATTATTGCTAGGGAAGTATTTTCCAGGCTCTTTTAGGGTCCAGCACACTGAAGAACTTCAGAAGTAGCACAGGAGAGAACTATGCCAGCTATGACTGTTCAAAACAAGCAGACCAGGCTTTTCAGCTCACTGATAAGCTTCTATCTTCATTTTTCAATCTTTGTCAGAGGTTGCTGACTTGTGCCAAAAATGTCCTAGTTAGGTGCTTACCCAAGAGTAAAGTTTTCTTAAAAGTGACAATTTTTTCTCCTAGGATTTTTTTATGAGTATTTTGCATGGAAAGATCAGCAGAGTGTCAGGGATATACTTGTATCACTGTCCATAAACTTTCCAAGCATTTCTCTATTTAAGAGAAAAAAAAAAAACCCAAAATAAAACAAAACAACAAAAAAACACCACTATATTTTAAGCTCTGGTGATACTTCAGCAGATAAATTAGCTGAAAATCCCATCTTTATTGAGACTTCTCTGTTCTCAAAGCAGAAAAAGCTTTTCCTGATGTTTCTTCAGTTTTTCTAAAGTTTTGTATTGTAATGGGTACCTATTAGATAACTGTCCCAGTCAGTCAGAAAAACCCATACTTATGGCTGGAGGAAAAAATGAAGCAACTCACTTAGAATACAGAGGAGTTTGGAAGAGAAAGAGAAGAAAGAATGGCAGGGAAGGGAAAGGACTTGTACGTGGAAGGTCAGGCCAACAGTTTTATCACTTAAGTCAGAAGGAAAGGAATTTTAAGCAAGAGCCAGAATAAGGAGGAATAAATGTGAGGTCAGAAAATAAGGGCGAGAACACAGATTAAAAAAAAAGCTAGAGGTAGATGGTAGATTAGGTAGAGAGGGTCAGAGGGGAGGCAAGAGAGGAGCAGTTTCAAAGAAGGAGAGATGGATAAGTCAGAGAAAGGAAGGGTGGAATCAGGTTTCACTAATGTCTTAGAGAGAATTGCATGTTATGATCAGGACCAGGAAACATCCTTTAGGCCAAGTAGGGCATGATATATTGCTGTGAAAAGGAAGCCAGGAGACAAAAATTAGAAGCCTCTAAAACCTATGATGATAAAAGACAGAAAATGGAAGCTAAACTGATGGCCTGTAATTATCTGAGATCCCAGGCTCTTTTCTCTGTGGGAGAGTGAGTCCCTTTGTAAACACTGACTTAATGTGACACTTCATTCTCCTGTTCTCCAATGTAACAGAGATGGAGAAGGCAGGAGGCATTCCTTAGCTTCCAGAAATAAGTTGCATGTATGATTTCATACTTGATGCCTACTAGGTGCCTTTTTAGACATGCCTGCCAGAGCTTTTATACAGGTGTGTTTGATAAATTACAGCTCCACTGCCTTTGCCTGTCTGCTCACTGCTGATTTAACACCTCGTGGATTGCTTTTCCACAGGCTCTACAAGAGGAGATTAACGTTTCCGGCAGTAAAATAAAAGTGAGTTACCTGAGCAGCCGCACAGCTGGCTACAAATCAGTGCTGCGGATCAGCATGACCCACCCCACCATCCCCTTCAACCTCATGAAAGTCCACCTCATGGTGGCCGTCGAGGGACGCCTCTTCAGAAAGTGGTTTGCAGCAGCTCCAGACCTGTCCTACTATTTCATCTGGGACAAGACAGATGTCTACAGCCAGAAGGTGTATGGGCTCTCAGAAGCCTTCGGTAAGTGACCCCAGGGTTTATGCCTCCTTTTAGAAGCAGCTAAGAGGCAGTGATAGACCTTGTCCTAGATCAGTAGGACTGATCTGTCTGACTGCAGACACGTGAAATGGTCCCTGCAGATTCACGGCAGCACACATTCCCCAGCAGAGGAATCACAGTGGGTTGGAAGGAATCTTAAGGACTATTTAGTTCCAATGCCCCAGTCATGGGCAGAGATGCCACCCATTAGATTGGGTTGCCCAGAGCCCCATCCAGCCTGGCCTTGAACACTTTCAAGGACAGAGTACAAATACTTAATCTGTTCTCTGGCTCATGGCCCAGCATGTACATCCTGAGTTGCTCCCATCATATTCATACAGAAGGAATTAACTGGGACTAGAAGCACTTGGCGGCCTCTCACCTATAGCCAGAAACTGTCAACACTACTTTGAAAGGAATCCCTAGGATAGAGCCCTGATTGCCACTGCTCCTTGTGCCTGACCTTCAGGCTTGGTCTAATCTTAGTTTCCCCTTTGTTACCCATCCAAGAATGCCATCCCATACTGGATGTTTAGTGAGCGGAGGTAATGCAGTTCTGCAGTGATTGCTTCTCATCTGTCAACACCCAGTGGACATTCAGTTACAGGTCTTCAACTGAGTCTAGACTAGACTTTCAGGCTGCCAGGAAATGATATCAGCAAAATGGGAGAGATCCCAAATTAGGAAACACAGCTTCTGTTGACAGAAGGATGGTTCACTGATGCCTCATAGCTCAACTGAAGATAAGTCTTTTTCGAGGAGCTGCAGGGTGCCTGGTTTTCCAGGAGTAAGAATAGGTGTCTTCCTCCTCTCACTCAGGCTCAGCTGCCTTGAGCAGGCTGGATGATACACCCTGCTGAGCCTTATCCAGTTCGGAGTCCTCACTGAGAAATGTGTCCTGGTAGCATACCCTAAAGGACTCTGTGTGCATGCTCTTTAAGATGGTAGATCATCAATGGGTGCTGGAGTGCTCTATGAAACAACTCTGCAGCTTCAGAGTACCCAAGCAGGTCTGAGGACATCAGCATTCATGCTTTCAATGATTCCCACCTCCAGAACAGTGAAATATATTGACCTTTCATATCCTAACTTACATCTTTTTCTGATACAATCTGCAAAAGAATATGTTTGATGGTGAATCCTGTGTTCTCTCAGTTCTCAGTGCTTTTCAAAGAATCTGGTAAACTTGTAAGATCAGACTTCTTTTTCTATCTAGTAAAAAAAAGATCTATGTAATTGCTTTTCATTTGTGTGGAACTTGCAGTTCTGCTCTGCTTCAGCTGTAAAGATTAGAAAAAGAAAAGCAGACCAGTGAAAATGGTCCTGCTTCTTCTGAGAAAATTGTAAAGGAATCATTATTCTGTCAAAAACATGATTTTCCCTCTGCTGACACAATTTTAAGCAGCTCCAGCGTGTTTAGTGGAATTACTCCTGAAAGGCTCTGATTAGACATCATGGCAAGCAAACTTTTGACATTAAGAATGGCCACAAGTCGACCTGGCTGAGACTGCTGCCTCTCAGGGAATCACTGTCCCATGCATGAATTGCCCAAGTCTTTACCTTCCAAGAAAGATCATGATCAAGATCAAGTTACTGGCATGCACTCTGATCAAAGAAAGTAGATAGGAGTAAAATTCTCTCATCTGAGAGTGCAGCAGTGGTTTACACTCTCAAATCATAGAATATCCTGAGTTGAAAGGGACTCACAGAGATCAAGTCCAATCCTAATATCCATTGTTTTAAAATACATCATTAAAACTGTGTCTTTTAAATTGTTAGCACATTTGCTCAACATCTACGATAGCATTGACCTTTTTAAATGCAAAATAGAGTTTTAAGAGAAAAAATATTATGTGCATTATGATTGTGCATTATGTTGATGACATTTTCAATTAAATTAAGGATTTTCTGTAGAAATGCTCTTACCCCTGCTCAATTGCAACTCTGTGTGTGCTGGCACTGCATTTCTGGGTTACTAATCTAGGGACTCTTTTGTTTTTCTCTTTTTCTCAGTTTCAGTAGGTTATGAGTATGAATCCTGTCCAGACTTAATCCTGTGGGAGAAGAGGACAGCTGTGCTTCAGGGTTATGAAATTGATGCTTCTAAACTTGGCGGATGGTCCCTGGACAAGCACCATGCCCTCAACATACAAAGTGGTAGGTTTTCTGTGACACATAATGGGAGTAATACAGCATTGCAAGACTCAGTTGTTCCTTATCACTAAGAATTCAAGAAAAGGAAAGGAAACAAACCTGACAAACACATGTGCTCTCTCGTGTATTTTACTAACAAGTTATTTCTAGTAACCTACATTTAGAAGCAATTTGGTGTGCAAAATGTAAAAGAAGCTGGCCATCATGAAGTAGTTGAATGTCAGCCCAACTTTATAGTATTATAAAAGAAGGGTGTTAACAAGGAAAATATTCCTAAAATAACGAAGGGGAGGTTATTCAGACTGGAGCTGTCACTAAGCATAAATCCATCCAGAGGCATCCTCCAATGTGCCAAGTGTACTCACAAAACAAGAGGCTTCATCGGTCCTAAGGGAGAATGGAAGGTTCCAGAGTCCTTGAAGACTGCTAAGGACTGCAGTAGGGAGGCTTAAAAGCTGATCAGAACATGTTCAAAGGTAGAAGCATTCCGTCCCTTTGGATAATAATGGTATGGAAGCAAACATCTAATTCAGCCCACATCATTGCTGAGAGCACTACACTTAGAGGGAAAATAGGCAGATCTACTCTAAAACTTTGTAGATGAAACATTTCTCTAGAGAATGTCCCATGGTCTTCCCTACCCTTTCTTTTCCATGAGCTGTTTCTTTTTTTTTTTTTTTTTTTTTTTTTTTTTTTTTTTTTTTTTTTTTTTTTTTTTTTTTTTTTTTTTTACCTAGTAGGCTACAAATTACAGGGCAAGGAGGAATAGACAGGGCAGGTAAAAATTCATAAGATGCTGAAAAATGTATTTCATTCAAAGGTAAAGACAGTCTTGTTCTCCCTACATATTTTTCTCCTGCAGGAAATGTAATGGGTCTAAAAAAATACTTAATTCAGAAAAGAGGCTCCTCATTTGAAGCTGTTGCAAAACAATACTATTAAAGATGATAAATCTTCTTGCTACTTATCAGATTTCCCAGCTGTCATGCAGTTTTCCAGTTTGTGCTCCCATTGGTCTCGGTTTCCCTGTTACTTTAATTTCCACAGTACTGTTTCCTGTCTCTCTAGGCATCTTGCACAAAGGAAACGGGGAAAACCAATTCATTTCCCAGCAGCCACCTGTAATTGGAAGCATTATGGGCAACGGCCGCAGACGAAGCATTTCTTGTCCAAGCTGCAATGGTCTGGCAGATGGAAACAAACTTCTGGCTCCTGTTGCCCTTACATGTGGGTCTGATGGAAGTCTTTATGTTGGAGATTTCAACTACATCCGAAGGATCTTTCCCTCTGGCAATGTCACCAACATACTGGAGCTGAGGTACTCTGTGCTGAATGTGGCCGTTAGAGTAATGTTCTTAAGTTCTGCAGAAATCCTATGTACCCAAAAGAAAAATGAGCAAAACTCTTAAAAAAAAACAACACAGCAAAATAGAGAAAAAGCTGTCTGGATCTGCCTCTTCTGCAACTCTGCTGACTTTGATTTACACCAGAGAAACACAGGCCTAGCAAGTTCTACCAGAACTGAATCACACGCCAAAAATATTGACACGTTTCTGTGCTGCTAAATCAGGCTGTGCTGATGTCTGCCTTTTCCTGTAGTAAGAAACCAGTGGGAATGCTGAAAATTAACAAGCAGCCTCTGAGATAACCTAAACTTGGAACTGATGACAATATGTCATCATCAGCACTGATGACAATATGTAGAGGTGAATCAGGACTGATAATCACTCATAATTTAGACAAGATGATCATTCTATGCAGTCACAGACTGGGGTTTTCTAGTTGATTTTGAGGGGACAGCTGTAGCAGCCCCCTTCAGTTCCCAACTGAGCAGCAGTGTCAGGCTGAACATGCAGATGGGGAGCATCTGGAAGTAAGTGGAGAGTCTCCTTTTAATGCCAGAAAGCAAAGGAAAAAAAATACCAGGAGAAATAACGAGGAAGGAGCAGGAGCATCCATTAAAAACAATGAAGCAGAGGGAAAAGTACGATACGTCACAAGTTCTGAAAAAATGGAATAAATTGTGACTGAACCAAATTTCAAATCGACCTTGCTGGGGATATTTTTCCTGTCTAAAATTTCCACAACAAATACAAACATCCACTTCAAAGCAATGAGGCCTGGTTCTGGGCTTTGCATGGCCAAACAAGCCTCACTCCAAGAAAGTCACATAGAGTTAAGGGAGTATTCCTGAATGAGTCTTCTCTGCTTGACAGGCCTGAACTCAGGTCCTGAGAAGTCAGTATGAGGATAGCCTAGTAGGAAGGTTCAATATTCCTATTTACATCTCAAGATCTGGCCTGAAAGTGAGAATCTTCCCAAAAGTAAGACCCTCCCTCCTCAGATTTAATATCCCCTGCTGCTGAGGACAAACATAATACTGCATTTCTGCAAGGACTGCAGCCAAATTTGTGCAAGATTCCTCATGCCCCTCGTGCACAAACATGCCATAGTCATTAGACCTTGACAAAAGTCTTATTTAGCACTCAGAACAATCCTTGTAGATCATGGTGTATGGAAAAAAAAATCCAGACAGCCACCAGAAGGCTGGCACTTGGTATGTGCACCGCAGAGGGCTGGGGCACCTTTCAAGTAAGGAAGTAAGAACCTCATTTTTGCTATTCTGTTCCATGATACATGAGAACATAATATCTCTCATGTTTGTAAGGTGGGAAGCTGGGATAAACCTTCAGACCTGGTCCTCGTTAGAATGTAATATCTTTCCAGTGCCAGAAAGTTATTTTAATGACCAAAGCTGAGATTTCCAGAAGAGCTTAGGTGAGCCCAAGTCCCACTGCAATGGAGTAGGATTATTATCTCTTTCCCAGAAGTACAATTTTGAAAACCCAATCCCTGTTTCATGGTCAGTAGAAATACCAGACCAAACAGAGGTTTTGCAAAGTATTTCCTCATTGGGGAAGAGAAAATTGGAAGCCTTGACAGAGTAGCCTTGCTGGCTGTTGTATAGAGCCACAGAGTTAAATTTACTCCCAAGTTAAATCTGCTGCAACAATTGCTGCTTCATCTGTGCAAACACTCAGGTTACTGGATCTAATGAACATTTCTTCACTCTGGTGTGCTATAAAGTAAGTGGGTTCAGATGTTGGCTGCCTAAAAGCTGTGAAGGAAAGCCACTGCTTTTGGACTAAATGAAGTTTGCTTGTGTCTTTTCAAATCAGCATCTCCTTTGAGATTAACACTCTCAGTATTTGGCTCCAAGGTTTGTTTGCAGGGGTGGCTTTGGAGTGTAGTGTTCTGGAAAACAAATGCATTGTGGGTTGCAGAGAGCTGCAGCTGGGTGTATAACTTGGACCTATGAAAAATGTCCAGCTTGGCATAATTTCAGTCCTCTGGTTGGAGTTCACAAGGTTACAGCAATGAACTGCCACCTGTAACTGTGCCACTCTTAAGTCACCTTTGTAAGTCACAAGGTGTTGCTTTGACTGAGGGTGAAAAAAACTGTAAAGATACCTGCATCTACATCTATTTAGCTCAGTGTTGCACTGAATGATAGATAAAGTCTGGTGGTCCTATCTCTTGTGTGAGTGAATAACTCCAAGCAGGTGAGATCACACTTCCTTTGTGATATGCAGCAGTACATAAGTGAGCTCACTGCCAAGTAATATCCAATATAAAATACATCAGTGTCATTCCAGCTAAGTCTTTATTTATTATTGCATTGTATGATACAGTTACTGTCAAGTTTTCAATCTGCTAATAATGCATCGAACTGAGCTGCTAACACCTCATTCTTTCTTCTATTCCCTGCTTTCCTGTCTTCTGTCAGAAATAAAGATTTCAGACATAGGTAAGCCAACCAGTGGAGAATTCTTATGCTGCTCCCTGTCTTGTTGCATGTTGTTACACAGTGAGCCACGAGTGCCATTTCCAGATGATTCAATAGCAAATGAAGCTGGCGTGATTAAAACTGGCGTAGGCAATCAGTCATCAGAACTGGGAACCATTAATCACAATGTGAGCCATGCAAGCTTCTGCATGAGCTGTTATAGCTGGAGACAGGGGAAGTACAGGCAGGAGAAGCAGAATAACAGGAGGAGGAGGGGGGAAGAAAAATGGATGGGAATTATGCAAGAAAGTAGAATGGGAACAGCATCAGGATACAGATCACTGGAACAACTAGGATGGAAAAATAATTCTCATGTAGTGAAAAGCCTTAATTTGAGTTGGGGGGGGGGGCGGTTTAACAGGCATAATGAAGATCCCTATGGGCCCCAGCATCACCCACCCAGGGAAGCCTTTGTAACATTTTTCAGTCTGAGCTTTCATAGAGAGCTTTGATACGAGAAAGTCTGTCAGGCTCAAATAGGAGGTAGTGCAACTCAGAACCTTAGCTAGGAAATGCAATAAAAGAGTAATGACAAGAAAACAAGATAAAAGAGAGACTCCTAAATTGGAGCTTTGTCACTAAGAATATTTGTCACTTGGGTTCACTGGAGTTTCAGTGGGTTTGATCCAATCAGTTGCATTCCAGAAGATGTCAGCTTCCTGTCACTGCCTGTGTTTGCAAGGACTTCTCTGACTGACAAGTTTCCCATCCTTCTCCCTGGTTGCTTTTCTAAATCAGAAGCTTAGACTGTGTGGAGTTGGGATTTTTGTGTGTGTGTGTTTAGTTTTCTTGTGCATTTGGGATTGGGGATTTTTCTTGCTACATGCTTTTCATTTACTATTTCTTTGACTTTATAGAGGCTATGCTAAACCAGAAATGTTCTTTTATCTGCATGCCTGGAAATGAAATGAAGTAGAAACTGATTTTTTATCCTATTGCCAGAATAATGACAAAGGGCTGAGCTTCACAGTATATTGGACTGGCCCAAAGCATCTATTAGCAGGGCTGGGAGGTTGGTACCCAAGACCTTTTCACTGATTGTCTTCATCAGGCTGAGTTCCAGCCCCTCAGCTACTCTTTCACATCATTTGAAGGCTATAGAAAATTTCATTTCTCTTTGGAACAGCCAGGTTGTATCCCTAATGCCCAAGAAATATACAGCCTCTAAAGTGCATCTGCTTTGGCAATGAAGGGCAGCAGTTGGATACCTGTTGTGAGAAGAGGTTTTGTGTATGAAAGCAGTAACTGGAGGAAGATCTGTGGACTGGCCACAAACGCTGCAGATTGGCAAGTGGAGTTGGCAGGGCTTCAGCCTTAAGGCAGTTCGTAAAAACTAAGAAAGTAAGTGAAAGAAATCCAAGACATTCCTGCTTCAGTGTAGCCCAAAAGGGATCAGGGAGGGAGGAGGCAGGTGAGGAGCTCCAGATCAAGTACTCCCATCTGTGACTGCATTGAAGGAGTCACCCATCTGTTAGTGCCTGTTCTGTGACATTTGCTTTAATGCTTCTTGCTAGAAAGTCTCTTTGCTCCTGACCCTCAGGGAAATGAGTGGGTGTAGTCTCAGCTAAACCTCCAGTGCTTTGAACTCCAGAAGGTCTTAAGCTTGGCACCAGTGACCAGCAATCGTGCAAATGGTGAGATCCACAGGGCTGAATCTTAATGGTTTGGAAAAGCAGAAATCCAAAGCTGCCTCAGTTCAAGGGAAAAGAAGTCCTCCCCACTATGTAGGCTGTGGTGAGCTTGATCTCCAGAAGTTCTGGAGCTACCCACTAAGAGGCTTGGCTTTACGGCTCTGCATGCTTAGCCAAGGTCTAACTCTGCAAAGGCCTAAATGAGGGGTGTTAGCTGAACCAAAAAGCATCACCAAATCATGATGCCTTCTCTGCAGGAACATGGAAGGCAGTGAAGCATTTCTGTCTTGCAAATCTACAGAAAGTGGCCACACTTAAATTTATTCTTCCTTTCTTGTTTCCATTCATAATGTAGAGAGAAGTCAACAGTAAGTGACAAAGAGAGGTATCTCAGCAAACGTTCCTAGGATCAGATAAAAAGTCCCTTGCAGTCGCTGGCTTGGCTTATGGCATTGTTATAAAGTTTTATTGTCCAGTGTGTCACACTAGAAGAGCTTTGGGCATCACACACAAACTGCAAACACTAAAAGACCAAGTGTAAATTCAGCTCACTGCACTGTGTGGTCTCCTTAGATATTAATCTATTGAGTGTCACCCAGGGGAAAAAGACCAGTACTTCACACAAACTACAATTAAATCCTCTGGTTCTGAGCTGCAGGGTGCTTAGCATGGAGCCATGAAAACACAGTCCCACTGAACAAAAACCTCCTGACTGCAGGAATTTGGTAGCTCTTTAGTCACCAGCAGATGTACATGGCCAGCAAGGCTCAGAGGGGGAGTGGGGAGCTGGCGCAGAAGAAGAGGTGGTTTTGTGTCCTGAAAGAGAGACATCAGATCCAAAGAAGCCCCAGGGGTTTATCCAGGTCAGTGGCTATGGGTAGCTAATTTTAGTGGTGTGACTGCTCCTGTCTGTTGACCACAGTGGGAGCCAGAGCTGTACAGTTACCAGTAAGAGAAGTTGTCCTTTGAGGAGGTGGTAGATGCCCTTGCATTTGAGAAACTAAGACACAGTTCATCTTATAAGATAAATATTGAAAATAAACAAGTCCTACCCCAAAAGGTGATATTTCTCTCCACTGCTTGTAAAGGGAATCAAGGCAGACAGCTCTGATGTGAGCATCCACTTTGTAACCATCTAAAGCTTGGCCATATGAATCCCTTAGCATTTTACAGAAACCAATAAAAAGGTGCAGTCTTTTGTGTTGGTATTTTGTAGAGAATCTGCTGAAAAAAAAGGGACCATCTCCCTTTTCTCATCTCTATTTCTTGGAGATGGCTTCCCACTCTGGAGCAGAAGGTTCCTTCCTAGGACTTCAAAACATGGGCTCTGGGCCCAAAGGGAGAATACCAGCCTTTGTTCAAAGCCTGTGCATATATCGTAGCACAGCTGAAGCAATCCACAATCCAAGCCTCATGCCCCTGCCAGCTCAGCCAACTTTGTATCCCTTTTCTTCCCTATGCCCCTGTGTAAGGAATCACATAAAGCACAAACACTTTAAAATGGAGTCTGAATTTCTTAACATACCTGCAGAGCTCCCTAAGTGGTATTGGCACTATTCTGTCCAAACAATGAGAACGATAAAAGGGAGAAGGTAGATATTGGAAAAGACTACACACAATCCCAAACAAGTGGAATCACTGTGGACTTGGAAGATTTCCCTGTGCTTTCCCAGCACATCACTGTGTCAAAAGTATAGCAGTCTTACCTCCATTTCACTTTGGCTTGCAGAACCATGACTCTATTCTCATTCCCAGTGACTACACCATCATGCCCACTAATACCCATCAAAGTGTCAATTCTTGGCGAGGGACCAGCCCACCCCATCATGGCAACTTCAGTGTTATTGCTTCAGGGGGTTTAAAATATCAATGCATTGCTCAGGTTTTCTTCTAAAAAACTCTAATAGCTCAAGGAACACTCTGAATGGTAAATCAGCTTTTCCTCCACAGTAATTTTCCAGTGGTAGTGCCAGTATGGGGGATGAATATTCTAAGACAAAATATTCTAAGACAAACAGTTTATCCGATCAAGTCTTGTCTTTTGTTTTGGACTGTTACCTAGCTGAGAAACAAGAGAGGATGAAAGGGGGAAAAAAGTCTTCTCTGCTTCACCCCAGGCATATTTATTTCAGTTGCTGTTCAGCCCAGTCTAATTTACCACTTGGGTTTGCCTGTTGATTCTGGCTTTAAATAAAGTGAATCCCCAATGTTCTTGGCTCCACTGCTCATGCACTATCACAGATAAGGGGAAGCAGTTTGGGAGATTTTACATGACCAACATATGTTTATTTAAGCATCTTTCACCCTGAAGGATCTCAAAGTGACAAAAAACCACCTCCAGTCTATAACACTGTGCAATTCATGCCAGGGCAGAGCATGATGGTATCTCTCTGCAGTGCTGAAAAGAGTTGGCAGAGTCCAGGGGGGTGAATTCCAGCTTGACCATTTTCAACATATTGTTTCAGCATCTATTCTGTACAAGAGCTGGGAATAGAAAACTGTTTTAAGAGCTCTCTTTTTTTACAGAAGATTATAATCAATAATAAAATCCACCAGAGTGAGGCTGTGCAATCCAAAAATAAAGCACAACAATAGTGCTGTGAGAGGGGAGCAGGAATTTCTCTGTGTCCCCACATTTCTCCATCTCTGGGTAAGTCATTTGCCTTTGCCCATCTGCACATAGCCTGCTCTAAAACTCAGGAAAGTTACATGAGCTTGCCAGTCAAAGATGGTAAAGGATTGCAAAGTGCCATTAAAACTGTCCTACTCTTGTCCACCTCCCATGCAAAATAGAGATTATGAACAGCTCAAAAGCTTACTGACATTCAGCAGGGCTTTGTTAGGACAGTCAGCAGAAAATGCAAGGCCCTGATCAAAATGGATGATGGATTCCCACAGGGAACTTCTTCCACCAGAGTTGAAGCCACTTGCTTAGTGTGAGTGACATGCAGGTAAATGAAATAATACCCTCCCAGCCTGCTGTCATTGGGAAGGAATACAGATGGAGACTGAACTGTCAGGCTGGAGCTGTCTTGAAGGTCAAAGCATTTTATTTAGCAAGAATCAGTGTCATTTTTGGAGATGAAATCTGTTCAGACTTTAATAGGATAAATCACAAGGGATATTCCAGAATAAATCAGAAAGGTTCTTTTCCCCCACCCACATAGTATTAAATAATTTGAATGAAGAACCAGTTTACTGCTTTTTAAAGAAGAGAATAACTCAGTAATACTTTACATATCTGAAGAGCAGGTTATTTTCCTAACATAAAGGTTGAGAGGAATTTTCTATATGCAGAATAGAGTCAACTGTGATCGACACTCAAGTTTCTAGTCAGTTTCTCCTGGAACAATTCCATTAAGTGCAAAATTGTGAACTGTGTCCTAGATTTATGTTATGAATTCTTTGGACTTGATGAGTTTGGACAGCTTGACGGTGTTCTGGAGAAAAGTAGATACTTCAATTACTACTTAAGCTTTCTTAGAAGGAAAATAAAACTATTCAGGAGAGATGTTAAAAGTCTAACCTGTTGGCCTCAGGCTTAGAAGAGATGCAGCACAATAACACAAGTAGTCAACAATTTAATAAAATATATTAATAATTTAAGTATCTTTGTTAAAATGCAGGTAAAGTCCTTGCAAGACAATTGTTGAAATTCTGTCTAAACCCATCTAGTTGGTTTTTTTTCTGGCCATTCCTACTGGATGCTTTCCATAAAGTGGATTCTATTTTATTAATTTCTTCAGTCTTGGGCTCATTTAATGTTGCAGTCATGGAGATAAAAATATTATCTTTCTGTCTGCTCATCCCATTTTCTCAGCCACTCTTTTTTGTGTCCAAGAAAACAGTGAGCAGAGGGTGTTCAACAGGAGACTGATGTTCAGGTTCCTCAGCCTAATACCAGTTCATGCTCTACTTGGGGCAAAATGTGCCACTCAGGGATTTATTTTGTTCCTCTCATCATTGAGGTCCAGCTGAATTCAGTGGCAGGATTCCTTTAATCTCCCTGAGGGCAGGACAGAACTTTAGAGTCTTTGCTGGAGTCAGCAAGAGCACCAGATGAGCCTTGATGCAGTGATCTTCCAGGGTGTATCTTCAAGTGCTCTGTACAGGGATTCTCCTTTCGGAGTTTATATTAGTCTTTGTTGGGAGGGCAGGGTTTTTTTTCATTGTTATTTATTTTATTTCCCTGCTGTCCTGTGTTTTCCCTTCACTTCCTGACACTGCACAAACACCAGTTTCAGGACTATGTCTGTAACAAGTAAATTAAGCAAACGCAGGCACTGGGACTCAACCCGTAGTAGTTCCTGGCATGGTTTATGCTCAGACCAGAGAGCCCTTTCCTTCTGTTGCTTCCCTCCATGCCAGAGAGCACCCCAGGCACAGTGATTGCTAATGGATTCAGCTTGGCGTCTTGTGCTGTAACACACTGTGTACTAACCTTGTCCAAAACAGCACTCCTTCACTTTCCCAGTCTTTTTTGCCCTGTGCATTTTATTCTCTAAAGTGTTTGCATTGCCTGTTGACTTAAGAAAACACATCATCCAAAAAAATTAATTATGTCATACCCTTGTTTTTCAGCCACAGCCCAGCTCATAAGTATTACTTGACCACAGATCCGATCACCGGCTCCATCTACCTCTCGGACACCAACAGCCGACGTATCTATAAAATCAAGTCAACCACATCAGTGAAAGACATTGTGAAGAACTCGGAGGTCTTGGCTGGAACTGGGGATCAGTGCCTCCCATTCGATGATACGCGCTGCGGAGATGGAGGCAAAGGCACTGATGCCACCCTTACAAATCCCAGGGGTGAGACTGCTTCTCCACTGGCTTTCTTAAAGGGGGCTTTTTGAAAGCAGCTTGTTTAGTCACTCTGGAGATTGCTCTCCTCTCCAGTTCTGAAACACATCCTAAGGGCTTGCTCCTGGAAATAAGTGAGTTTGTCTCACCCTCAGCTAGCCGTATCATGGTTCTTCAAATTCACATGGCTGGGAGGACTGCCAGACCCGAGGGGTTCAGTGATGGGCACGTGTACAGAGGGCAATGGAATATATCCACCCATCACTTTTATATGCACTGAGCCACTATTCCTCCTTACCAGCAGTGCTTGGTCCCTCCCAGCCTGGGTAGGATTCACTAACATTCAGTTCACTGAGGTTTTCTTGGCATTAAAAGAAAGCCATATAAGCATTGATGTATATATATATGTATTTTATATATATATATATATATATATATATGTATGTACGTATGTATGTATGTATGTGTGTGTGTACATATATATATATATATATATATATATAAGGGCAGCAAAACTAGCCTACAGCTCAAAGATATGCAAATGGTCGTTTAGACATTGACATTATATATCATAGTATCCAGCTTAAATCCTATAGGGAGTGGATACTGACTTTTATATGGGAGTGGTCTAATTCAGCTTAATTTCACCTGGTTCCAACATACTGAAATGTGATAAAAGCACAGTTGAATCAGAATAAAAGCATCACACAGCCTTCATGGCTGTGAACTAAATTGTTCAAAACAGGTTTAGCCAAACATATGCAGTCCTGTGTGTAGCCAAGACTTCAGTCTGGCAATCTCAAGGTAACAAGCTCTGCAGATGGAGGATGTCGCTCCTCCCAGCTGTCCACAGCTCCTCACAAAAAAAAAAAAGTCACATGGGGGGAGAGATGACGTGGGCATGATAGAGATGAGTTGGAAGGTACTGTTTGTACACAGATTTTCAATTGTGTTTGTGAAGAGGACTGAGAAGGACACCCATGCAGGAATGTTTTTTGAGATGTGGTATTTTTGCCTGTTATGTGTCATCTTCTGCACAGCTATTCAGAGTGCAAGAAGTTAGTTATAGGTTCTTGGCTTTGGCATCAATGTGCTGCAGGTTTTCTTTTTCATTGCGTCAGGGAGTGGTAGCTCCCTCTTTCCTCACCACTACAGTGGCCAAGCCTGTCCCAACCTCTTTGTAAAGCAACCCCTCAGCAAAGTCTGGGGATCCTTTAACAAGTACTCGTGCCCATGCAATGGTTTTGGACTAGATGACTTTCAAAGGCCTCTTCCAACCCAAACCGTTCTGTGGTTTTATGGGAAGTTATTTCACTAAGAGAATGTAAGATTCCCAAAGAAGTTGCGGCTCTCCCATCCCTGAAAATGTTCAAGGACAGGCTGGATGGGGCTTTGATCTACCTGGTCTAGTGGAAAGAGTCCCAGCCCATGGAAAGAGTTTGGAACTAAATGATCTTTAAAGTCCCCTCCAACCCAAACCCTTCAATGATTCGGTGATTCTCAGGAAGTTATTTTTCATGACATAGAAATGACATTGTTGTTACTGAATCCAAGAAACTCAAACTGATTTAATGAGCTTTTGTGCCAGGTCGGGCTGTGATGCTTTTTAAATTTTTTTTCTATCTTTTTAATATGTTAGATAGTTGTTTCCTGGCAAGGATGCAGAAAAATATACTTTGGAGGGTCTATTTTTTTGGTGAAAAGCATCAAACCCCAGACTTCTACCCCTGTAATATTTAAAGAGTCCAGCATGGTTTCCAAGTATTCCAGAATCCCATGAGTTAACCATTATATTGGGCTAATTGCCAGAAGCACAGGTATAGTAAAGGAGCAGCTACTGTTGGTCAGTTTGCCGTGTAGAATTTGTCTCACTGAAATGAGAAGGCCAACTAAAAAGAAAATGAAGTGTTTTGGGCAGAGAGATTCAGGCAGTCCAGCAGTTGAATCATGAGATCAGGGAATCCAGAAATCTGTAATCCAATTTTTTGCACCTCTTTGAAGTTCAATCAGTGAAAAAAAAAAAAAAAAAAAAAAAAAAAAAAAAAAAAAAACCAACAAAAAAACCACTTTTGTTGGTCCTCTGTTCTCCCTTGCACAAGATAAGAGGGATATTATTCATTTCCATCCATGGCTGAATGGTACACGGTTTAGATGACTTATGTTTCTGCTTTGCTATAGCAAACAGCTCTGGAGTTCAAAGTTTTCAGCACTGAAATCCTTCTTGTTGGCAACTGAAGCTCTCAGGAGGCCATTCTTCCACCTCAATCATATAACAGCAAAATTCATGCATTCATTCCTCACAGCTCCAAAATTTCACAAAACAGAAGTAAATGGAGGGTGAAAGAGGAAATGACATGAAGCAAAATGACAACAGGAAAATAATGCAGAAAGCCCACACTGCCAATAGAAAGTTCCTAAACAGTGTTCCTTGATCTGATTCTAACCTGACTTTGCAAATTCTGTTGAGGCAATGGCTGTGACAGGTGTGACTCACTCCCCAGCCCCCTCAATAAATGATAAACAGTGAAAACTCATGCTGACAATGTAATATCACCATTGTTTATACCTTCACAGTGGTTGATCCTAGCAGAAAAATCCAGCAAATGCTCTTCCCTCATGTATTTCATAATAGTTCAAAATAAAATTGATTTATTGTATAGGTAACCAGTAGATCTCAAGTGGCCCTTTGCTTCTGTGTCTTGGCAGGCAACTAAACACTCATAAGTGCATGGTCAGAGGAAAGTAGAAAACTATTCTGTAGCTATAGAGATATCAGCTGGCCAGGGAAGGACTTGGAAAGTCAGTTTTTCAAAAATCATTGCTCTTCACATGACTCTACTTTTAAAGCCTAAAGTTTTTTGGGTTGGTTTTGGTTTTTTTTGTTTTGTTTTGTTTGTTTGTTTGTTTGTTTGTTTGTTTTCTCCTAACAGAATTGCTTCATCTCAAGTAGGTTTTCTGCATTTTTAGGACGTCTTTTCACTTTTTCAAAAATCATAAGGAATAAATACCTTTCCTTTCACGATGTTTTAATTAGCTGATATTTGCAGCTTGATGGAAAATATTGAGGGATACGTTTCTGCCAGATGAAAATCAGCAATTCATTAAGACTGGAGAAATAGTCATGAGCTGTCAACATATGCCTTTGCATATACCTTTACCCTCTTGGACCAGTCAAGCATCTGTTTTAAGTAGATTTTTGTGGGATCTCTTCTCAGTGGAAAGAAGCTAGTACCCTGGGGGTGGTTCATTCTGTGACAATGCACATGTTCAAGGTGGGATGAACCATGTTCTCGGGGTGCTGGTCTTCTGCTGGATCTGATAGCCTGGAGAATGAGGTCCCCACTGCAGCAAACACTGTTCAGAATGGCTCTACACATTCTGAGCAGCAGACTTTCCCCCATTGTTTTGATCACTTCCTCCAGTTTTCACCTCAGCTCCCTTTAGTCCAGAGGGGATAATTTCATTGAATTATAGAATGCCTTGGGGCGGAAGGGATCTTCAAAAACCATACAGTTCCAGCCTCACTGCCATGGGCAGGGAAACCTTTCACTAAATTAGGTTGCTCAGAACCCCATCCAACCTGGTCTTCAACCCTTTCAGGGATGGGGCATCCACAGCTTCTCTGAGCAGCCTGTGCCAGTGGCTCACCACCCTCACAGGAAAGGATTTCTTTCTAATATATAATCTAAATCCACCCTGGTTTAGTTCAGAACCATTATCTCTTGTCCTGTCAATACATTTCTCTGAAGTACTTTCTGGACAGAGGTTCTTGTCTCACTCCAGTGAAGGAAGAAGAACTTTTAGACCATCAGCTTAGAAAAGACATTAAGAGGAATAAAACCCTCAAGGAATTTCACACTTTACTCATCATTGACTTGTTTAATAAAGGCAGGCTACAGAAACACAGGGCAGATGAAACAGGAATGGCAGTGGTTTGGTCAGGGTATTTATCATAGCTATTAGGAACCAGTCTGATCCATCCATTTCATTTGCCACTGAGCACAGCAAAGCTTTCAGATGCTAATGAATTTCAATATATCCTTGCAAATTAAAGTGTTACCACTTCCTAATTATCATCTGCTAATAATGATCCTCTTCTACAAGCAATCTAAAGAAAAATTAAAACTCCAGCTTGTCAGAGCATTTATTTTCATCTGAGTACTCACCATTGGTTCTTCTCAGGAAAATGTTGTGGCAGAGAAATTACCAAGGAGCCTGCAATTAAGAGAGATTGCAGTGACAAGCCTGACACAATAGGAAGAAGGTTTCAAAAGGCACATGGGGAGGGAGGGGGCATCGCATTCATTTAGCACCGTAACACCAATGCAAAATGAAGTAATTAATTTGGGGACAGATTAGTTCTTTCACTCTGTCCTGCTGAATGTGTAAACAAAATCTCAGTTGTTCGCTAAGTGTTGAAGAGTTTGAGAGAATTAATTGAGGAAACTAACCCTCCACAATCTGTTAGCATTTATATGGTGAGATAATAATAGGACCATTTCGGGGAGGACCAGAAGCTGACTGAACAAAATTTCTTGTCCCTTACTGTGGGCAGAAAAGACACTTAGGGACAGGGGCAATGTGGTTTTCCTGTGCTAGCACTCCAGGTGCTAGTTATCAGCATTTAGGGGACTTTCTGAAGAGGTTACACCAGACCTGTGCTTATATACCAGTATCAATTGGCTTAGAAACCTTCCTGAACACCTTGTTTTGTTCTTCCAGGCACCCTGTGCTAATAATTTCCACAATTTCTTTAGCCAGGTCATGAAAAAGAATGGTCCTTTTGAGGCCAAACACTGTTTTCTTTTTCTTGTGTCTTTGCTTATTCTTTGCCACCTTGAAGATCCCTTCTTGACCACTGCATAGCACAAAACTGATTTTAGCAGAAAACTTTTCACAGGAATTCCAGAATCTTTTTCCTGTGTGCTCTTTTTCAGACTGTCAATGTAAATTGGTAGTTAGGCTTTCTCCTTCCCCTCTGAATGCCTCTGTACTTATTGACATTGATTTTTATCTGTCATTTTATTACTCAGTCATTCAGTATCCAGTCAGACAAGAAGGGTCCAAATTTGGATTTCTTTTAAGCACCTTGTTTTTCAGTTAGAAGGGGTTTTTCCCCTTTTTCTTTTCCTAACTAGAGCTGTGTACACCATGCAATCACTTTTAGTGGTTTTTCTTCTAGAAGAAACTCACCATGATCTGGTAGCTATTTGCAGCATAACGTGCTGTCACCTCTTCATGCTACAAGGTCCTGACATTTCAAGCAAATGTCATCACGTCACAACTTCCTGTCAGCACAGCTCACTGGGGTGATGCACATGGTGCTACAAGCCCTTGTTTTGTAAGAGATCTCTGCTTATGCAAGGGAAGCCAGCATGATTTCATAGCATATGTATTTCATATCTCAGAACTTAAGGTTTGGATCTGCAACACTACCTGGGTAGTGGCAGCAGCTGTTTCCTCTCAGTAACTGTGAGGCTGAACTTGGAGCTGTATGCTGAAAGGCTCTAATTCCCTTATGTTCCTATGGAAACATGAGAGGAGCCTTCCACCAGAGCAAGCCAAGGCCTTGGGCTTAACACACATAACATGTGAACTACCCATTTCTGTGCCTATTTGCAGGAGCCAGCTCCCAGCATTGGAACTGTGCTTATATCAGAAACAGAAAGGTCCAACCTAACCTCTACAATCTGCTGCAAAGCATCCATGAGATGCTTCTTTCCCTTTTCACGGAAGTCATCCATCCAAGGACACTTGTCTGTGGGACAGCAGGGCTCTTCTCCATAATTAGTTTTGGTTCCAAAACAATCAGGACAATCCAAGACAGTCAGGAAGGGACTGGAGCAATTGCCACTTAAGCAATGTGTGCAGGTGAGAACTGGGGGCTTTGACAGACTGCAAACTCTGCTGCCCCACAGAACATCTCAGGAAATGTGATGCAATTGAGATTGCTTAGCCTCCATGAAAGAGGGATAAGCGGAGAAGTGCTCAGTGATAAGTGATAAGAATTATTGCCCTGGAGCAGGGTGATAAGTGGTAACTTTGTTATCCCACTTCAACTTACTTGGGTGTGCGAGCTCTTTGTCTAAGCTGGAATGCAAAATAAAGTTGTGGCCTATCAGCTGATTAGAGCTGGCTTGAGGGCCGAAGTGCATCCAGGTTATTATTACTGTAACTGGGTAATCAGACCAGCCATCAAACCCCAGCACTGCACGCAGCAAGCCGCTGCCAGCAGACACTGTTGATAAGTCCAATCCAATACATATGGAACTAGCTAAGGGAGAAAATTCTGCCTCGTTGAAAATCACATTATCCAGCCTGCCACCCTTCACTGGCTTTTGACTTGTCACACAGACTAACGGACAGGCAAAATACTTGTTGAGAACCAAGGAATGGGTAAGAGACTCTTGTGTTTGACAAAAGCCAATTAAGATCAACTAAACCTTCTATCATGCCTCTTCCAAAAAAAGCACATCTACCATATTGCATAAAGAGCTCAGTTGTGTTCCTGGTTTTTCAGCAAATGCCAGCAAACATAAAAGAACTTGACACTCAGTAGGCAAAATAATTAAGAGGAGCAGAGACCTTCAACAGCAGATGCCCTTGACAGGTGACATGTGCCAGTATCCTAGATGACTTACTGAAGAGGGTATAGTGCTGACAAATCTCATGGAAGGTGAAGGTATCTTCCTGAAAGCTATGGATGCCAGTGATATTGATGCTTATCCCATCAGATCCTTCTGCAAGCATTTGACGAAGTGCTAAAATACAAATTATATGTTTATATTGTATAGTGAGAATAAATGGCCACCACTACTGTGGCTTCTTCCATAGCGTACATCAAATCATAGAATGGTTTGGATTGGCAGGGACCATGAAGACCATTCCTACCCTCCCTGGGGGGGACACCTTCCACTAGACCAGGTTGCTCAAAGCCCATCCAACATATCCTTGAACACTTCCAGGGATGGGGCAGCCACAATTGCTTTGGGAAACTTTTGCCAGTGCATCGCCACCCTCAGTAAATTCAGATATTCAACAGTTACCTTGTGCTTCATTTGGAGGCTCTTGTTTCATAGTCCTGCAAAGAGGAGTCCTTGGCATGAATTGAGCACAAGTATTAAAGTGTAGGACTAGAAGCAATCTTTTAGGTCATTCAGTCCTGTCATCCATTACCTCAGCAATCCTGCTATATAATCCTCTCCAAAATTAATGAACTTCATCTTGAAAGCAGCAAGTAATTTTTTTCCTCACTGCAGTAGAGGCTGTTCTGGAAACCACACTGCTCTGATGGTCAAATATCCGATCCAGGTCAAAGTGATGCCCTTCAAACAGGATGATGCTGTGAAGAAGTAACGAAAATGCTGGTTTTGCCTCCTGGCAATAAGACACAGCTCCCGTTCAGCTCAGTGATCTGAAACACGAGTTTTCTGGCTCCTAATTAACTTTGAATCAACAGGTTGCAACTGTGTCTGAATCCCTTCCTTTACCTCAGCTCAATGGAGAAGTTTGTTCTTTTTCTCAAACAATGACTTAGTCCTGATGTTTTTCTGCCAGGCCAGATTATCTTCCGTGGATTTCCTTATAATCAATTCTGCTATGTTTTTCTGTGTATCACCTATCTCTGTGGCTTTCAGTCCATGCAATACTTACAGTGTTGGCTGAAGGCCATGATATTAGTTGCCAAAGCAATCAGAGGATTAGTCCCCACTCTATGAAAATCTAGAATTTTTGATCTGTGAACTGCTGCATCTGCACTTCACAGCAGAGCTCACAGTGGATGCAGACTGAGGGTAAGTGTTTTAAATAAGGGGATCTAGCTGCAAAATAGCATTTTGGAGGAACACAAGATGTGATCATTCCTCAAACATTCTCAAAGCTTTCTATCTAAAACAGAATTTCCTTCATTTCTTTCACCAAGATGACAGCCAAAGAGACAGTCTAGTGAGGATTCAGCTCACTAATTTAATCTGCCTACAATATAAATGTTTTCTTTAGAGATATTTGGTGTAGCCTCCTTTTATAGCCAAATGGGAGGAAAAGGTATTTCCAGCAGGATTTGTATAATCTCTTAGGGATATGAGCTTTAGGGTGATACAAATTGCACTCTCAAAGTAGATTTTTCTCTCCACTGATTGGAATAGCTTCAGATAACTTGCTTAGATGCACAGTGCAGATGTCTGCTTTTTGCCAAGTGATTGTTAACCCTGCAAGTAAAAGAAACCAAACAGGAAGATCCTAATATTCATATATTTCAAGCAGAATTTTCATTTGCATAAAAAAAGATATTACAGGCCTCTACATTCTTTTTCTGTTGCTTTACAAGCTTTTAGTGTCTTTAATTCACTCAAATATTATGCTGAGTGATATTCTGCCTCTGTAGGGTAGATGAGGTGAATGACTTTATTAGTATCTGTGGAGTTATTTTAATTTATAGTTGCACAAAGGAGAGGTGACTAGAGCCCCTAACTTCTTATTCCTGCCTCAGTCATGACCTTTGTCTGTGACCTTGTGAGAATTGCATTATCTGTTAATTTTCTGATACGTAAAATTAGAATGATCACACTCATAGATTGTTATGAGGTCTAATTAGAACGTGTAAAGCACTATGAAATCCTCTGGTGCCTGAGATGTAGAGGGTAGCTAGCCTAGGATAAAGAGGATAAAAGGAGGTTGTGCTAACATAACAAATACTTGAGAAATTACGCTTAGGGGGAGGTGAAATGATACATATCTGCAGGGCAAGAAATGAGATCAGCAGCCTGTAACTGCTGTCAGCAGACCTCAAATCCACTGACAGGAGTATGTCTATAAAGGAGGTTTGGACAATGAAATTGATCACTAGCAGAGTTCAGAATCAGGTGAAACACTGTATGTTAGTAGGATTATCCTGGGCAAAACCCTTTCTCATTTATCTCTCTGGAATCTGATTGACCTGATGGATCTTTCACAGCCTTTTTTCATCACCATTTTTGAAAGATTAATTGGTGTAACATTTTTAAGTGCATGGCTTACCATTCACACCATGAGCAATAAAACCAGATTTCTGAACATGCAAGACATGCAGTTATTAGGAAACCTTTTCATTTCAGCAGTTCACTGAATGCCGTGGCCTTTTCCAGGAGCAAGCAGGGATTTCTGAATTGCATTGTGTGCCACTTGAAAGTTCCTTCCATGGAAGGATGCCAGTTCAAAGATCTTGATAACCAGGATTCTCACATGCCCAACTCTCCTCTCATCCCTTTGCTGCTCATGTCAGGCTGCCATCCCTTTGTGACTGTCTTTCTTTGTTCCTCCCCAGGCATCACCGTGGACAAGTTTGGGCTGATTTACTTTGTGGATGGCACCATGATCAGGCGGATTGATCAGAACGGGATCATCTCAACTGTGTTGGGTTCCAATGACTTGACATCTGCTCGGCCTCTCAGCTGTGACTCTGTTATGGACATTTCTCAGGTAAGACAGTGGTTTGGTTTTGTTTTTGCAGAATGCAAGCTTACACCTTCACCCTTATCTGCATGTCTGTGTCCTTCCCCAGCAGGTCTGACAAAGAGTTAAGGGCTCCAGGAGAGTTGCATTTCTACACAGTTTATGGTATAAAAGTGACCGGATCATAAAATAAGTACCTTATAAAGACAGATGGAAACACTTGACTGCCGTAACTTATAGTTTTCTGGGGGTGAGATTTTCAAAGATATCCCAGCCACAGAACTAACTTCTTTCAGAGTTCCCAGTCAGTGGGAAGGCAGATTCCTGGAAAGGCAGGTTTTGTTATGCTCATGTCTCACTCTGCCATGGACTATATGCCGTGCTCCATTACAACATCTTAGCTAATCACAGGTTTTTTCTTTTCTTCCCCTCATCCAAATTTGGCCCAGCACAATTTTAGACCTGAATCAAATTAACATAGGAAATACTGATTGGAGGATGTGGTGCCAAAATTAGCAACAGCAGGAAAACAAGAATCTTGAATTACATCAAATTGCAAATTGGTTGCAGCTACCATCATGCTGGGCTTTTAAGTCCTGCTGCTTCAAGGTGGAGAGAAAAAAGAAGAAAGAAAAAGAAATCTCATTTTTATGATTGCTTTACTGCTGGATGGTGCAGAAGAGAAATCTGTTACAACCCAGCACTCAGTTTTGTATGGCACCGGCCAATTTGTCAAATTGTGCCAGTTTAGGACAGTGTCCTTTGAAAGCTTTGTGCCACTTGTTGTTTGCCTGATTGCAAGAATGTTGTCCTCTCCTATGAAAATACAGATCATCGCTGGAGGGCTAAGTACTATTATTCAGCTACAAAAGATGTCAATGGGGTTTCCTTTTTGTAACTATCTATATAATTTCCATGCTCCCATATGGAATCTGTTCTTGTTGTTTCCCCTCTAATTTGAAAAGATTATTCTTGCTTCTTTGCCACTGGCTCCCACTGTCTGTAATTTATGAACAAGCTGAAATTATGACTTTAAAAGTTGGTCTGCCTTCTATAGAGACAAAATTTTGATGGTTAAAGGCCACCTTGTAATATGTTTCTCATATTACATACATAGTTTCTTCTTTATGTGAATTTCAGGGTCAGTTAGCACAAGATGGTTGTGTAATCAGGCTTTAAAAAATATTTACTTCCAGGTTCTGTAACTCCTATGTAAACCAATATCATATTCAAACACTTCTGAGGTGAACATGTATCAGCTGAAGACTCTATTTTTTCCTTTCATAAAATGGCAGGAACTATTTTTAGATTAACCTGTACTGGCATTGGCAGATTAACCACTCCTGTTCTAGAGAAACATACTGAATAGAAGCTTAATTTTTAAAAAAAATCCAGCTTGGGAAACAGCTTTTCATCATTTACAGCAGATAGAAGGGTCTTTTCTGCCAGGTCCCTGAGGCTGCCTGGGACATGAAGACATGAAATATTTAGCTGCCACTGTTGACAAGGAATGGTTTTTAAGACATTGAAAATTCCCTTGTCAGTTCAGAATAAACTCAGCTCTTGATGCTAACTGAAGACTGCAGAGCTTAAAGACCACTGGAAGGGATAGAGACATGAATTATTAAATAGAAAACCACAGGCTATAATGTTTTACTACAAGAAGGGTTAAAATAGGCCAGGAGCTGAGAAAAGGAAGGAGATTTTGCAAGCAGAGAAGCAGAGTAGACTGAGTTCAGCAAAGTGCTTAGCCATGAAAATAAGCCTCACGCACCCAGGTGTTAGAAGACACAATGAACTAATACCTTATATCTGATCCCTTAAGAAAATGCTGAAAAGGCATATAGAGACATCAAAGCAAAGCATGGCTGCAGCAGAGATGTTTAACTACAGATTTTTAACTACTTAAAAATAGGAATTTCCTGTTTTCCTGTAGATCTTACCTGGTCTCTTCTTACTCAATTTTAAATAAAATCACAGTGAAAGATGGTTTCCTGAACCTGAGTCTGCTGGCATCCTCTACTCCTCCTTCCAATAAGGTTACAAAATATTCCTCTTAACTTAGTCATATCAGACAAATGAGAAGGAGCAGCTGAGATGGGTGGTCAGAAAAGAAGGTTCAAAACAAAGAAACTATCCTGTAACTGATACGTTCCCATCAGCACAAGACAGATTTTTTTTTTCCTGTATAAACCTGAAATAAATAATCAAAAAATTCACAACTTTGGGGTTTAAAAAAAAAAAGTTCTGAATTCTGTTGGTAAACGTTTTTTAGGTTTGGCAACCGATAGAGAAGACTCATCTGAAAAGAGTGTATTGCAGAGGCAGAACAAAAAATGAAGTCATTCTAGTTCTCACTCACTTGTGGTGTTGCCAGTCACTGTTTTAGTGGATTATCAGTGTAGAACTGGGATGTATCACTCCTGAACCCATTTTTCCATTATGCTAAAACAAAATGTGAAAATCACCATGAAGGGACAAGTATTCTATTCCATGAACTGAAATTGCCTGGATTTCCTGTGAATTGGTATTCTGCATTTTTGCAGCATAAAGCAGAAAACCATAGGTTATAACTTAGATATTCACACACGCTGGCACAGCTGCCAGTTTTGTGTCTATCCCTCCTTCTCATTTACCAAGAGGAGTTCAGGCACTTGCGTGAAAAATCCTTTAGTAAAAGAATCACTGTTTTGTGTGTCTGATTTCTTAGCACTTCACACAGCTAAATTTACAGTCCCAGGTCTCTGCTATGAGTCCATCTTCCATCAATTCAAAAAGCACAGGAGAGGGAAAATCATAGAATGGTTTGCCTCTGCCCATCATCCTGTTCCCACCAGTGTTCCAGTGCAGAGTGTGGGTGTCCCTGTGTAAATGCTTCACATGACCAGGAGCGAAGCCCCCTCGCTCACAGCAAGTTTTATCCTCTGTGGCCACCTATCAAGTAGTAATTAGTTGTGGGCTTTTTCACCTGTTCCCCCTTTAATGCATATTGATTCCATCCTCATTATGATTGATTTCTAGCATCATGCAGTAGAAAAATTGCTATAAAAATTCCCTTGTGTCTTTTTACTGTGAAGGTTCGTCTAGAATGGCCCACGGATCTGGCAGTGAATCCCATGGATAATTCGCTCTACGTCCTCGACAATAACGTCGTGCTGCAGATCTCCGAGAACCACCAGGTGCGCATCGTGGCGGGGAGGCCCATGCACTGCCAGGTGCCAGGCATGGATCACTTTCTCCTCAGCAAGGTGGCAATCCACGCCACGCTGGAGTCTGCCACCGCGCTGGCCGTGTCCCACAATGGCGTTCTGTACATCGCTGAGACCGATGAGAAGAAGATCAACCGCATCAGGCAGGTCACCACCAACGGGGAGATCTCCCTGGTGGCCGGCGCCCCGAGCAGCTGCGACTGCAAGAACGATGCCAACTGCGACTGCTTCTCAGGGGACGACGGCTATGCCAAGGACGCCAAGCTCAACGCGCCGTCCTCCCTTGCTGTGTGTGCAGACGGGGAGCTGTACGTCGCCGACCTGGGGAATATCCGAATCCGCTTCATTCGGAAAAACAAACCCTTCCTCAATACACAAAATCTGTATGAGTTATCCTCACCCATAGACCAGGAACTCTATTTGTTTGACACCAGTGGGAAGCACCTTTATACTCAGAGCCTTACCACTGGAGATTATCTTTACAATTTTACTTATTCTGGAGATGGAGATATAACCCTGATCACTGACAACAATGGCAACTTAGTAAATATCCGAAGAGATTCTACGGGGATGCCCCTCTGGCTGGTGGTGCCTGATGGCCAAGTCTACTGGGTGACAATTGGTACCAACAGTGCACTCAAGAGTGTAACAACACAGGGGCATGAAGTAGCCATGATGACTTACCACGGCAACTCTGGTCTCCTTGCCACTAAAAGCAATGAAAATGGTTGGACAACATTTTATGAGTAAGTATTCTATAAATATTGGGGCTGCTGACTTACTTCTGTGTTCTCTGAACCGTGCAAGGTTGGTAGAATTTAATTCCCTGGCCAGAATTATTGTCCAAATAAAATGGCCAGAACAGAGAGTATTAGATTTCACACAAACACTAGATACTGGCAGTAAATGCATTAGAGCTTGAATAAGCTCCCTCTACCAAGTCAAGAGTCAGACAGAATTTCTGCTGAGTTTTTCTAAGTAATTTGGACACCTGGTTCTCCTTAACTGTAGTCAGGACTGGAGATGTAGGTTGCGTGTCAGCAAATTTTTCTTGGCTTTGAAAGTGTTGGAAGTATGAAAGTTCCATCAGAGCCTCTTTTTTCACAGCTTTTCACCAGCTTCCTATGCTTCAGTGTCTTTTTTGTGCCTGTTTGAAATGTCTGATGTAGAATGACAATTGGCAATGACTAATGAGAGCTTGCTCTGGAAACAATTCTGTAATTAATGGACTGCTCAATTCCTACTGTTGCAATTTGCCTCACTAAGCTTTAAAAGTCTTGGAACTGTTCAAGACTATCCCCTAGGAGTTTTTAAGCAGAGAGAAGACAGGATGCATTGAAAAACCCAGAGATGGCAGTACCTTGAATATTTGTGCTTCTTTTCTCTACTACTGTTAGCAATTCCCTGCTTATAAATATTGTGAAGACAACATATTTCTGATATAAAAAAGGACAAAGATAGATAATTGAGTAAAGAGCACCTAGAAGGATTCATCCTGCTGTTGGGAACCCTTTCCCCTCCCTCTTCCTTAGTCTAATTTTTATTTTCAAGTGTAACCTCTTTGAAATGCTCCTTTAAGTGTATCATTTCCGACAAGCTTTGAATGGTTACATGGAAGTGTTCAGCTGCCATAATAATAGACCCATTTTAAGAAACCAATTTGGCTAGAATAGACAGTTCCCAACTGTCTATTTGGTTCTCTCCTTAAAATGTTCCAGGCCCAGTTTCAAATTTCTTTGCTTAATACTCGCTGCTCCTGCTCTTGCCTCGAAAAGAACTGATGGAAACTCTGCGATGAATCTTTTGAAATGTTATTAGCATTTCATCAATGTTCTGCTTGCAATTACTGTGGCAGTATTCCTCAGTGAAACCAAGTTAATACCCTCCATCTCTTACATTGAATTTGCTTGAGGAAGGCCTTAGGGAGGAAAAAGAGGGTGTTTTTCTCCACAGGACTGAAAGCCAGCTATATTGTCAGGACCGTTGTGCTAAATCAAGGAAGTATTTTCTTTTTGCAAAGGACCCAGTAGTTCCTGTGCTTGAAAACAGATGCAGCCACAGACAGTGAAGCTAACTAAACATTACAGCTAATAATGGTCAGATTTATACCTCAAACATAATCTTTTATTTTAAAGTACAACTAAAAATATAAAGGAGATAAAACAAGACAGAGGCTCAAAACCAAGTTGCTCTGTGGATATATTTATAACAGAGATCCATTATTTCTTGCTGTCCAAGAAAATAGAGTATTTGTGAAAGTCATCATTCTGATCCTTTTATGCACTTCAGAAGAGTCATATGAAAGCCTTTTAGAGTTAAATGGAAGACAGTATTCCCCAGTGGCTGGACTATGGAAATCTTACTAGAGCAAGCCAGCACTGTATGATAGCACAACACCACTGAATTGTGACTGTGCTTTCAGAGATACCTCATCCGAACATGTGATCACTTATCTCTATTTAACTGTTCCTGATAGTTTCTGATGCAACTATATAAAACTACAGGGCAGAAGTCTATATCTGAATGAGGTGCTTCAGCTTCCCTTTGCAGGCAGGTGGGGAGAAGCAGGCTTGTTCATGGTGAGTTTCTTATGAGTTATGTCAGATATTTCCTTTAGGATGAGAAGAGTTGTATTCTGAAAGTTTACCTCTGCAAAGATAGTACAGAATAATTCAGATACAGATGTTTACATTGCAGATGTCCACAATTTGGTCAAATGGATCATATCAGTCATCTGAGTTATTTATAAATATTGTTAGTGATAACAATGTATTTACGTATATTATTGTTACTATTAGAAAGCTTTTTTATATGCTCAGCCTAAGTCTTCCATGGTTGAATTGCAGACTATTCTTTTTTTGTGCCATCCTATCCTATCCTGTCCAGTCCTGTCCTGTCCACTAGGGACTTGGAAGGCAGATCAGTGAATTACAGGGATTGATTCTATCCAGGTTTTGCATGTGTAACCAGGGAAAGAATATAAAATCAGACTGATAAAATTAGAATAGGAAATAAGGGTCAAATACTTCAATGGCTTGGTAAAGTAGGTTTCATTTAAACAGAAGATATTCTTGTACAGTCTGATGCCAGGGTACACGTGTAAGTGGGCTGAGCCTTGACTCTTGGAGCTGTAGCAAGGCATTAAGTCTTCGGTGTGATTCTGACATGATTCCATGGAAAATCTGTCGTACTTGTTACTTGGATGGACAACCTAAGTGAATACATTTATTCATCACACTCTACTTGTAGTGGCTAATAGGAAGCTAATTTTTTCCCTGTGCAGCATTGATGTGATTAATATTGTCAGCTCTGAAGCCATTTATGAAGAACAGTGGAAATTGAAGGCTGGGCAGAAAAACTCTACTAAATATGCATTCGTGGGGAGAGCAAGAAAGACTCGATCTATTTATCTCAACATGAATGAGACTGGGAAGTGTCCAGATCACAACATGTCAGCCAAAGCCCTCACCTAGAGAGGGATTCTCAGTTTAGCAAAGAAAGGCTTGAGAAGGATATGGGGCTGGAAGGAAAAGCTAGAGAAATTCAAGTTGACAAGAAGGTGTGATTTTGTGAGGCTGAGGTGACCTAGCTGGTAGAGTGACCAACCATGAAAGCGCTATATTCTCCATTTCTTGGAGATCTTAGATCAGGACTCTGCTGCCTTTCTTAAAACAGTCTCACCAGACAGAGGATTTGCATGACTCAAACACAAGCTGCAGGGATGAGTGCAGACATGGCAGAATGAAGTTTAAATTCCTTGTTATCAAACAAGCTGAAGAAGATTGTGTAAACCAAATAAAATCAACATTCACTACCTTCTTATTATTGGTTTCTCTATCAGAACATCAGGAAATGTACATTGGGAAGGTTTAAGTGATTTAGAGAATTTCTGTGAACATGAGTGGCTGGAAGGTGCTCTAAAGTAGTTTTCAGTCCTGACTGAGTGGAAATATTGTGCTCATGGCCAAAGAATTAAAGGCATTGACATTAACTGACTCTGAGGAAAAGTTTCATGTTTCTCACAGCACACAATAGTTGTTTGTGGCCAGGGCAAGCTGGACACTGCTGCCTAAAAAGTTTAGAGTAAAGTAAATCCAGCTTTCAAGTTTACACTGCACCAGTTGCCCCATGAAGAACGTCTTCAAAAGACTTACCTTCACCTGACTGTCTACAAAGGACCATGAGTCAGAAACCCAACGTGTCAAAGCAGTGGTGTTTTGAGAGTGACATCACTACATGTGTTCATCAGGGAATCAGTGTCATAGCATGGCTTGGGTTGGAAGCGACCTTAAAGAACATCTAGTTCCAGTCAATATGGCCAGCATCTCTGGTTCTCCAAGTGCTGTTCTTACCAGGGCATTTCTTAGCCTTTACCAAAAGGCTGCAAAGAGCTCTGACCACTGTGGGCACATTGGTGTGACTCTGGAAAGGAGGGAAGGGGGCAGGATTCACTGATGCGGTACTGGAGGTCTGTCTCTAGGGCACACCAGGGAGCCCAGGTCGTTCAAGGCTTCATGCTGGACTGGCACATTGTCCCTTCATTTTTGTGGGGAAAGAGACTGGTTCTGGCTCCAGGCAGTGGCAGACTCACAGCACTTACAGCTCTTCCTTTCACACATCCTACACCCAAGCCTGCTCTAACAATCCTACTTTATCAGGTTTAGCTCTGAGTAAGACTGTGTATAATGGTGTGCAGTTTCCTTTTTTGTTTGAGAGTTTAACTTAGCTCCCTACAGTAATTAGCCTGTCCCCAAAGACCTGTCTATGACTACTTTGAGGGTTTTAGCATTATATAGACCTTCTCTGCCCCTGCAGTGGGCTTGACATTATCTGTCAGTTAATGCAATGCAGCTCAGCTTGTCCAGTAACTGGATTAAAGACTTTTCTTCCTGTTGAACTGGTGACAGTGACAGTGATGATCAGCAGCAAAGGAAGTTGATCTGGAAACTCAGCCCGGGAAACGACTTCTTGTTCAACTCCTCCAGTCAAAGACAAAGGATGCTGTATGACTACTTGCTGCTTTGTTGTTGCTTTTCAACTTGACCTGAAAAAAATTGCTACCAGCCTTTACAAAGTTTCTTAGCAGTTGCTGTTTGTCTGCTTCTAAATCCGGAAATTCTTATTAATGGATTTGTTTAAATCAAGAATACGGCAATTATCTTGATTAGTTCACTGAGATGTTATCACTGTACATTAATTCAATTTCCCTCTGAGCCAAAGTCAAACCTCCTATGCATTATTTAGCCCAGATGAGGCTCTTTTACCTAGGTCCTTTCTGTGTCCAATTAGTTTTGAAAGTCACCTCCTCCCGTACAGACTCAAATGCTTACACACTGCTCCAGCCAAGCCCAGAAATTCAAAACCTTTTCAGACTCCCCAAGAAGTGTCTCACAGCTGCCTGGAGGGCAAAGGGTCTTATGGAGCCAGATTTTCAGATGAGTGGTAAGGGGAGCTTTGACCTGTAACACTGGAGGCTCTTTTACAGAGAACCAAACTCTGCCAAACCTCACACGCTGTAATGGATGGAATGTAGGAGCCAGCTGGACTGAGCATGCAGGAGGACTTTGAATGGCTTCCCAGTGACCCCCAGGGCTCAGCAGAGGTCCCACCCGAGCACCAGCAGCTTTTGGTGCCAATGCCCTGGTCTGTGTGACTGTGATTTTTCAGGCCATACACAGAGTTTTACAGATTTGATTTAGTGTAGTTCAAGTGAGAGTCTTGTTCTACTCCTGCAGCAGACTGGAGTATGAGAAACACCTTTGGCTTTTGTCCTCCCTCCTCTTTTATTAAGATTTCTTGGTTCCACTTGTTCCACAATTTCTACATGACAAAATGATGAGATTCTCCTTATTGTTCCTGTGACAAAGTTGCAGTGAAACTCCATTAAGTGCCATGATAAAATAGCTGTTCTGCAGTACCCTCACTAAGTTGTGAGGTCACATTTTCAGTCACTGCCCTGCCCCAAAATGAATGACTGATAGCAAAGTTTAGTTGAGAACCAAGGGAATTACAAGTATAATAAAAGCTAGAAAGAGCTCTTCTTTTTTGGGCAGTCGGAAAATTCAGCAGACTGTGACCACAACCTGGCCTTTGGTCAATAGGGAGAGGACTTGCTTTCATGCATTTTTGAGTATTATCGGTTTGTCTGTTATAGATTTATTTTTAATGTTGTGTTTAATGTTGTTTGAAAAATTGGGATGAGGAGAGCTTGTTAAGAGGCACTGGGTGCACATTGGTATAATCACATGCAAAATATAGTCTGCAAGGTCCATTTAGACACTTTGGCTCTAAATGCAATATTATTATAGTGAATTTTTTCTGATCTATTTGATTTGTGTTTTAAAAGGCTGATGAAATGTGAAGAAGCTAAAATGAGGAAATGCAGAAACTCAGGCAAGAAATTGATTTCTGAATAGATGGTACTTAAGATGCTCTTTAATTCCCAAGGTCCAGGTCTCTACACAATGGTAATGTGATAAATGAAAGCTCTGAATGTTTACAAGCCAACAATTAGACCTCAAAAGCACCAAATACCATTTTAATTCTGTGCATTGAACCTTAGCTAAATACGTTTCCAATTGGGAATGGATGGCAACGGCTTCCTTTGCTGGCCTAATAATTGCCACTGTGATTGTAAGTGCTGAGGCTTTGCAGCAGGTTTGAATGGGAGGCAGCAGCTGTGTTAGCAGGTGATGGATTCATTGCTCCAAGTGGATGCTCTGTGCACTCCCATGCTTCAGTATTTCTTTAATTCTGGGGCTTTCAGAGCATTTGGAGAACACAGAAGTCTTAGGCTGTGATGAAAACTGGCCCAGCCCTAAATCCCGATGCTGTGGAAACAGGCTAGGCAGCTTAGCTGCAAAATGAGGTGACTAGGAGAGATTTATGTTACTGCAAATACCAGGGCACACCTGCAGCTGCATAAGAGCCAGTCCCTTCCCCTTCCTCTCCAAGCTGAGGTGTGCCCTGTAAGGGCCTTTATAGGGCTAAAAGCAGAGGTGGAAGGAACTGGCACATTTAACTTGTTAAGCATATTATCTCTTTGGGATGTGCAAGTCTTCCCTGGGAGACTATGTGGTAGATGATATCAGGTATGTGTTGTGTGAGCTAAATGGGGAAAAAGAGGAAAATGCTCCAGTTCTGAGTAAAAGCAGAAAAAAGAAAAAGAACTCCTTGCCAAGAAGAAAACACTGTGTGTGTTCATGCTAATGGGCTTCCCACACCTCCGTTTGCATTGCCACCACAGTGCTAAAAGGAGCTTTAGTCTGGACGTGAGTATTTTACACTTCATCTGTCACCAGTTAAAAATAATAATAAAAATGGGAACGGTCTAATTGTCCTACCTTCTTGTTTTTCTGCCGTTGTAAGGAAGGACCTCCTTGCAGCTGCATATCAGTGAGCTGTCCCCTCCAAAGCCAGTCCTTGGCAGATGGCTGTCTGGCTGCTGGGCAGAGAGAGGTGCAGCAGCTCCTGCACATGCAGAAAACACAGATGGTCCTAGTTCCTTCTGAAGGAGGTTAATGGGGTGACTAAGGATGTGCCAAAAGTCTGATGTACTTCTGCAGACATCTTAAACCAGTTCTAGCAGACCATTCCAGACTGTTCTGGTTCACAAGGAGTCTTTCTTCTCAGGATCCAATGTCCCAGATGAAAGTCCTTGCTCTTGATGAAGTACTGTGAGTTTTGTACAGCTGTTAAAATGTAACTGTTTAAATTAAGTGTATTGTACTTAGTCATTTTGACTTTACAAGAAAAATGTGTGCACAGAGCTCTAGGCGCCATCACAGTCTTTTTTTCTTGCCATTTTAACCTCATTTGCACAAGCAGAGGTTACTGGCACATTTCTCCAGTTGCATATTTGCAATTATTTGTTTGCCCAACAGAGGTGGAGAACCATTTGTGAGGGTGCTAGAAGATTGAGGTCTCCAGGAACATTATAAAAATGTTATTTAAAAGACACTACGTACTATATAATATACAAATACTATATAAAATAGTATTTATTATACACTGCATGATATTATATTAAAAGGTACTAGTTGCTTTTTGGTAAGAGCATGCTGCATGCAGACAAAGGAAAATGGCTTTAAACTGAATGAGGGTAGGTGTTAGAGTAGATGATAGGAAGAAGTTCTTTACTGTGAGTGTGGTGAGGCACTGGCACAGGTTGCCCAGAGAAGCTGTGGCTGCCCCATCGCTGGATGTGTTCAAGGCCACGTTGGATGGGGCTTGGAGCAGTGTGATCTTGTGGAAGGTGTCCTGGCCCATGGTGATGTGGGTGAAACAAGATGATCTGTAAGGTCCCTTTCACCCCAAATCCAATCTGTATTTCTGTGATTTGATGAATATAAGGAGTTAGCTGTCTTCTGCTGCTGCTGAGGGCTGTTAAACAGAGTATCTGCAGGGTTTTGAGGCTTTCTTTGGAACACATAAGTAGGACTTGTATGGAGTAGAGGTTTTGTGCTAACTCAGCATTTTTCTGAGTGCCATTCAATTAGGATAAAAAGCTATGACTCACAGGACATTGACTCAGCACTTATACATGAACAAGCCCTCTGCCCGCATCCTGGGTTTTACTCTCCTTATTTCCCTAACCTGCATTCCTCCTTCCTTTTATACTCCTGTTATACCAAACTCACCGTTAGATTTCAGTGCAACACATCTAGATTTGTGACATATTTTTTAGGAGGCAAATTAGGCTTACTTTTAGTGGCATCTCATTTTTAAAAACTACATGAAGCAAATAGAAATAAATCACACCTACTAATCCACCAAGTCAGAGGTGCCAAATTCAGATTCATCTTACTGAAATTTCAGAACATTTGTAAACTTGATTCTACCCTTAACCAGTTTAGACTGGTTTATATATATAGGACTGTTGATGTTGTGGTAGAAGGAATTTGGGGTGTTACACAACACAATTCAGTGATAACAATGTTTTCTCTGCTCAGGAGAGAGACTAAATCATATCCCTTGTGTCTTGTCTCAGCAGATGGGATAAAGAGGCTGCCTGTGATGTTTTCTGTTTAAGATTCACATGCTGGTTTAGGAGGAGATGTACAGGTGACTGGAGACAGTACAAGCAAAATACATTTGTTTGAGTGCAAACAGGGCAGACACAAATCTGGAGTAAATTGTTTGGTACTAGGAGCACTTTAGTTCTGGCTCTTGCATGGAGATCCAGGCGGTGTGCTACTAGCTGCTTGGAAAAGCTTCAACTGATCTCTGCCGAACTCCTGCAATGCAATTCTGTTTTCACCCTTTTCTTGTTTTTGTTTTCTTCTTTCTTTTCCATTTTACAAGTGGCTGATTGATTGCCAAGATATCAGAGGGAAAGGGCAAGGCTTGGGTAATCCATGAGTGATAGGTTGACTGTGGAGGGCAAATGCTTTCTTCTGTCTTACTACCTCACCTTCTGCTCAGTGGGCAAGAAAAGCCTCACATGATGGTGTCTCCAAACCTGAGGGCTGGGGGGATTTTCCATAAAGTGACCCACTATATCTTTAATATTAAACCTGGGCAAAAATCTTCAACCAGGCCTTCGTCGCCTTAAAACACTGCCACCATATTTCAAAAGTGGAGTACCAGCACTATATTTGAATCTGGAAAAAATGAGAGTGAAAGAGGAGACTTTTTTTTTTTTCTGTATAGTGCAGAGCCAGTCCAGTGACTGCTCATGGATCTCTCATCAGTTACAGTTCAAGAGTACTTTGTGTTTGCCTTGCTTTGTCTTGCCTTGCCTTGCCTTGCCCTCCCTCTCCTCCCTGCACCAGCCCCTTCCCCTCTGCTCCCCTTTTCTCCTTGGGTTTTTGTTTGGTTTCTGGGTTTTGTTATTAGATGGGGCGTATTTTCTTATTCCCCAGCTCAGCGCAGTCCCAAAGAAAAGCATCAAGAGCTCCTCAACCATCTGCTCCCTCCAAGGTCTGATCATCTGTATCCAGATCCCCTCTAAGACATTTCTCTAACTTATTCTTAAAAGAGTTGGGCTGTGGGGTTTCCGGTGTTCCATCTGTTCCTCTGCTTGGAGCAACCATAGGCCTTGAAAATGTTCTGCAGCTTCTAACCTGAATTTTCATTGTTTCCATTTACTTTTTGTCACATCTTCAGTAGACATGATAAGCAATTTTTTATAATCCTCTTCACAATACCCGTTGTTAGGGTGGCATCTTCCCACTTCCTTATTTCCCGTTTTCTGAATGAACTCTTTTATTTTGGCTTTGCCTCTTTCATCATGTTTTCTCAACCTGTTATCCTTAATGTACATTTACATTACTTTGTCATTCTGAGGAATGGTGCCCTTCACTAGACACTGCATTCCTTCAAAGGCTTACCACTGGGTAACACAGGAGAACAAGACCTCTGCTCACCCACCATTTACTTTGCATCCTCAAGTGATACATTTTCATATTATCTACTTAGTTTCATATAAATCATTCTTAAGAGTTGTGTGCAAGATTTGAAAAAAATCAAGCATTTATCCCTGATTGATTTTCTGGAATTTTTCTGTTTCTCCCTAACTATTTAAATACCAATTCCCTGAAGGTCCATCTCGTCAGAAGGTCCGACAGCCCTCCAGAGATTAGTCAGCAGGTCTCCCTATTCCTCTCCATTTCAACTACAATAACCTCACTGCAAAGGTCTCTTGCCAGCCTTCTGGGTCTGTGAACCTTTTTGTAATGCCACAGACGGGAGGCATAATGGTGTGTCTGCTCTGTTAACTCAGGAAGGCTCTAGACACCAGTGTCTGTTTCTCTTTTTATCAAAAAATTACTCCCCCAGCTTGTTAACTGCTGTGGGGCCTGTGTGTATGAAGCTTATTTTACCTGGTCCCTGGTACATAGGTGTCCACATCACAGAAACCTTCCCAGATGGTGCTTATGTTGATTCCTCATTGGAAAAGCCAAGGACACAGTAGGGGTGAAAACTGTTCTGCTTTTTTACACTTTTAAATCAGCCCTTCCATATGGTTCTAGAAACAGTAAAAGATAGACACAGGGGCTCAGCTGTGCTCGGGACTCTACACCATGTTCACAAAGGACAGTTCTCTACCTGATGTGGCCAATCTGGTCCTTGCTGCTACCTTAATATTTAGCTTTTTAAAATTAGATAGGGAAAAAAATGAATTGCTGAGCTCAAGACACAACCAGAAAAATCAGTTAGTGGCCTTCAGAAATTCCTAGTTCTTCTAGACAGGGTGCACAGGCCAGTGCTTTTCTGTAAGTCGCAGCATAGTAGATGGGAAATAAAATTATTCTTGTAAACAAGAAGCATAGTGCAGGTGAGGAGAGTTGGAAAAATATTGTTAAAATACAAGCTAGTGTGTATTTAGTGATTTTCTCTTCTTTGCTTCATTTTCTCCAGCTAAAAGCTGGGATTTTCTTCTCATGAGGCCAAAAAAAGTCAAGACTGTCTGAAAGAGTGATAGTGCATTTTTCTCTGTGAAAAATCTGGATGATGACTTGAAGAATTAGTCTCTGCTTTATAGGATGATTCATCCTCTGTTGATGCTGTTGACTTCATTACATTCTCTCTTTCAGATATGACAGCTTTGGCCGCCTGACCAACGTGACCTTCCCTACTGGCCAAGTGAGCAGCTTCCGCAGCGATACCGACAGCTCCGTGCATGTCCAGGTGGAAACCTCCAGCAAGGATGATGTTACAATAACAACCAATTTGTCAGCATCGGGGGCCTTCTACACCCTGCTGCAAGGTGAGTTGGGCCACCATCCCTCTCGTGACTAAGCTGCACACAATGGGTTATCCCTCAGGAAACAGGGATCATCTTGATAATCCCAGCACCAAAAATCACCTGCATTCTCCATGCCCCAGAACTCCCCACATGCTGGTACAGACACACACTCACACCTGCTTACCCTCATTCCCTAGCACAGTGGATGTTGTGCAGCTGTTTTTCTGCTCCATTCCCAGCCAGTCTCCTTGCTGTGCAGGCTCATGCAGTACAGTCCTCCATCATCATTACCATTATTGTTGTAGCTAAAAGGGTTGCATAAATCAAGCCACAATTCCAGCCAACCTCTTTGCTTTAGTCTCTTAATGGCTTCTGACTTAACAGTTGTTCTCCTCCTGGAGCAGCCTTCCAGCCGGTTTCTGGAGATCTGATTCTTTGTTCACTGGCATTTCAGACATTCACAAGGGAGCATCCAGAAAACTGACTGTCCCAAAAGGTCTGTGTTTGAGCTAAGAGGTGGTGTGGAGAGGCACAAAGGGGAAGTGGACAGGTGGGGTAGGACTGGTGGGACCAGGTTGTGGCTGTGGGAAGTGAGCACAGTTGTGCCTGTGGTAGGAAGGTGGGAAGCAGAGGACTGATTAGGTGGAGGAAAAGGAAATGAAGTGGAAAATTTAAGAGGAATAAATAGCAGGGGAGCACTGTGCTGACCTGCTGGTAGTGGCAGAACCTGTATTGGACAAACAGTGCCAGCCTGGATCTCTGGGTTCTGAAAGCTGAAACCTCCTTAGGATCAGGATGAGCTATCACACCTGTTCCCTGGAGCTTGGGGAAAGGGAAGGAACTTTGAGACTCTGTTTTCTTTACTCCCCAGACCTCATTCACTCTGTCTGTGACTGATTAAAATGGGGTGTGAAACATCTTTTCTCCTTGTGAGGAATAAACTGCTCCAAGTGGGGCAAGCATATTCCAGAGTGATATTTATTCCCACATCTCTGGGATACAATTTCCTTTCCCCTTCTGTAACAAGATTTTCCTAAAAATAGTACCTGCTATGCCTGAAACACTGCTTTTACCCTTCTGAAGAGGGCAGCAGAGAGGGTTCCAGCCCCCTCAAGCTGTCCCTGTATTTCTGTATGGAAACACTTTCTTATTCTTTACTTGAGCCAGTAAGACAGATGCAACCTACCCCACCCCATCACACTCACTCACATTAAGATGTGTGACAACTGTACAGACATGAGTTTGGCTTCACCTCAAGAGCCTAATTAAGCAATAGAGCCCACTGTTGGGGGCCCTTTAGTGACAAAATTGACTGTGGTGTGTTTTATATACTCAGCACTGAAGGCAGTTACGTAATGGTGCCACAGTCAATTCTGTCATTGTCCTGCCCTCCGGCACAGGGACATTCTGGCGATTAGAACATGCAGAAATACAAACAGCTTAACTATCTTCAGAAGTATAAAATTATGAAACTGTTGGCATCTGAAGAAACTCTCTTAAAATAAAGATCTGGATAATGTTGCAGAGGAGGTGGCTTAGTGAACCAAATTCTTGGTGAACCCTTCAGGGAACCTGGACCACATTGTGAACAGGTGAGATCTAAGAAGGCATTTTCAGAAGATTGCAAATTCCTGTATGATGGATTTAGGAGCTTCTACATCCGACACATCAATACTCCAGTGGGATTTTTTCTTCTGGACTAGTGACAAAGTGAGCATTTGTTCAATGCCAAAGTAGGGCAGTAGTGCCCTAGAGCCAAAGCAGCCTAAAATACAGCATCCAACAGCCCACGGATTTCATGTAGCCCTTGAGAAATGCCTTCAGAGCCAGGGAGGAATCTTCTCTTGGGAATATGTTGAAAGTAGAGGATTTACATTCCCCACACTGTACCACAGCACTGGTGACAATAACCCTTCTGTGGTGCTTATGTAACACGAAGGGAACATCGTGTGTCTGATTAATTTCACGTAAACCTTCAAGCCTTCCTCTGCTTCCTGGTGAAGGAAAAAAGAGGGAGAAATATACTCACTATTCAGGGGTATTTCACTGATTTGATTTAAAGCACATCTCCTAATATTTTAACACCAAACTAAGCATCTAAGAAAGGTGTAGCAGCCAACTGGCTAGCCCTTCTCTCCCTTTGCAGACTCAAGCATGGAGGGGGTTTGACCTGGCTGGAGTCTGTGTCAAAGACCATCACCTTACAGTACTCAGTGGTAGAGCTAAAATACTTGGATCTGCTTTGTGGATTACTGCTGTATGTTTTTGGCAAAATCCTGTGCCCCAGCAATTTTGCTATCACTGCTGTGTAAAGTTGAGTGGTGGTTGTGCTGAGGTGTCTGTGGCACAACTATAGCTGGTTACCACAGGAGAAGGGTGAGACCCACATAAAAAAGGACCAGTTGGTCTCAAATTTCCTTCCCTAACTATACCAAACTTTGCTCTTGGCTATTTCTTGGGGACAAGAAATAGTAATTTCACTGTGATCTTGTTTCCTACTGAGCTATAGCAGAGCAACAAGTGAACAAAACCCAGCTTGCCTCAAAAAGGAAAAACACTTAATGAGAATTTTCAGTGGGTGCATTTATTCACAATTAAGAGTTTATGGCAGCCTGGAGACAGAAACGGTAATATTTTCCAGCTTTTGAGGAGCTTCATATAAGACAGTGTTTGTATAATATGTTTTTAAAGTCATTCTGCACTGAGTAAGTTTCATGCTTTCTTGCCCTTCATGAGCTACTCTCTGCATAGATAAATGGAGATTCAAAGGATGGGCTTTCAGCCTGCCTGATTCCTGAAGGATTTAGAAGAGAGATTTCTCTTCTGTTCAACTCCTCCTGAATTCCCAAATACTAGCCTCAAAACCTGATCTTTCAAGAGCTAGTGGAGGCCAGATGTATAGAGACATGTGGGAGCTTAATGCCTCTGCTTTCTCTCCAAACATGAGAACTTCAGTTGCCTCCTGAAAGCTTTCTCAAGGGAAAGGATTTGGCTGTTGTTTGGGGAACTGGTTAGCATTAACTTGCTGTGCAATTTCCTGTCACTTGTGAGACAGTGAATGAGCTGAGGAAAGTAGGTGGCCCCACTTTCTCATATACTGTTGTAAAATTAAAATCTTTAGGATATAAAAGCATGGAAAGTTTTCAGTCAGACTGATTTAAAACAAATATCTCACCACACAGTGTTTTAAGTTAGAGAAGGAGGTTTGAACCTGCATCGTTTGGTAAGGTATTTCACAGTTCTTTCACTTTTTCAACCTGTGCAAGACTTTCTGCAAGAATGTGAGGTGCTGAACCTACCTCATCAGAATGAAAAAGCAATTGTCCATGTTTACTTTCCCTGATGACACTGATGTTTTTCTCCCATTGAGTGGGACAGGTGAATAACAGAGTGCATTTGGTTACAACCATCCAAAATGCTGATGCAGCCTAGGTGAGGGAGCAAATGAAGAGCTGGAGCTGTATCATCAAATATGAGCAAAGAACTCTTTTCTGTCTTCAGACCAAGTCCGAAACAGTTACTACATCGGTGCTGATGGCTCCCTCAGGCTGATGCTCGCCAATGGCATGGAGGTGGCCCTGCAGACCGAGCCACACCTGCTGGCTGGCACTGTCAACCCCACGGTGGGGAAGAGGAATGTCACCCTGCCCATCGACAACGGCCTCAACCTCGTGGAGTGGAGGCAGAGGAAGGAGCAAGCAAGAGGGCAGGTCACTGTCTTTGGACGTCGGCTGAGGGTAAGTGAGAACCACGAGCACTTTTGGCCTCCACTTTCCATCTCATCAGTCCCCAGTGTCATGGCAGAAAGGGACAGGCATGATTTGTATTGTCTGCAACAGGCATGGGGCTGCTGGACAGAGAATTGGCTGTTCACCCTCTGTGACATAACCTTTATGACTGGAGTATATCATTATGTCCCCTTATGTGCTGATGTTCCCTTAGCCATCAAAGGTGGTACTGCTGATCTCCTTACCAATCCTCCAACATCTCTGGGAATGCATGACCTCCCAACAGATGCCACAGGTTTAATCATCATTTCAGGCTGTTTAAGCAAGCCAGGGACAGTCTGAACTATAAAATACCACATCAGTTAGCGTGTCAGTGCAGGTGTTTTCCACCTGTGCTGCTGGAAGTGCTAGAGCAGAGCACTGAAAACCTTCAAAGCATATCAGAGCGGGCTGAGAGAGCTGGGGTTATTTAGCCTGAAGAAAAGAAGGCTCCAGGGAGACCTTAAAGCATCTTTCATTACCTAAAGGGGCTCCAAGAGAGCTGGAGAGTTACTTAGGACAAGGGCGTAGAGTTATAGGGTGAGGGGGAATGAATTCAAACTGAAAAAGAGAAGGTTTGGAATAGATATTAGGAAGAAATTCTTTACTGTGAGGATGGTGAGACACAGAGAAGTTGTTGCTGCCCCATCCATGGGAGTGTTCAAGGCCAGGTTGGATGTGGCTCTGAGCAACCTGGTCTAGTGGAAGGTGTCCCTGCCCATGGCAGGGGGCTGGAACTAAAAGATCTTTAAGGCCCCCTCCTACCCAAACCATTCAATGATTCTATGAATACTGTTCTTTGGGAAACGTCAGAAAAAACTCTAGATTCCTGAAATTGCTAGTCTGTTGAACCTGTTGAAGAACTGGGCTTGCAAAGCTTTGCACCACAATTGCTGTTGTTCCCTGAAGTGTTACAAGCAGCTCCAGCCTGACAGTACTCTCCCTCCAGGAGTACCCAGACCTTTCTGTGCTTGAGACTGATGTGTTTTGAAAACATTGTTCCGCACAATGCACCACATACTTGTCAGGGCTGTTTAAAGATCTTGCCCAATAAGCTGTAATTCATCTGCTAACTGCTGGCAAAGCTGGGAACTTGTAATAGCAAGTCCTGTGCACTCACCCTGTACCTTGCTAGTCTCAGAGTCACAGGCTGATGAATGATTCCTGGGAAGCTGCTCAGCACCTGGCAAATTCAGACCCTCAGAGAAAAATGCTTAGTGCTGTGTAATGCCACCACAGCAAAAGGACTGCAGCTATTTATTCACACTTAAGCTTGGCAGTAAATATCAATGCTCTGGTTTCAGGATATGTGTTTCCCAGTCCTTGCTCTTCACCTCTCCCTATTCCCTGCTGCATGACCCCTGCCACTTTGGTGTGATTTCTCCCATCTCTCCTTGCTCGCACTTGTCAAGTATTTCTTTTCAATCTCTCCACCCCAGCCTCTGTTCTTTTCCCCATGGGTCGATAGCCTCATATTTTGTTACCAGGAGAAAAAATGCAAACAGTAATGAAAGCTGAAGCTGCTCTTTCAGTGTGAACTGCTGTGTATCTGCAGATCAGTTGTCATCACGCTTTTTTGTTGGGTTTGTCTTGGGGGGCTTATTTTATTTTATTTTATTTTATTTTATTTTATTTTATTTTATTTTATTTTATTTTATTTTATTTTATTTTAATAACTGATGAAATTTGCAGAAAGGTCTTTTTCTGAAAAGAGAGGACCTTCTGAAATCTGCAGCTGGGTCACAGCTATTTGGTGTTCAAAACAGTTTCCATTTATTTAGCCACAGCTCAGCTGCTTGTATCAGTTTTATCTCCCAAAATTTTTGCAGTAGATTCGAACACAGAATGTGTCTGTGTTTTATATTGTACTACAGTTGGAAAAACTCTTACAAAAGGAGTTTTCAAGCTAGTTGCTGGTATCCCTATATCTGCCAGCATTTATTCGCATTTTGAGCCTATCAGGGTCCTTCTAGTGAAGCAGAAGTGTATCCTACATGGTCGAAGGACTCAAATAGGGCTGTGTTCAGGGGTTCAAAGTAGTTGAGGGTGTACAAGATGTTTTAAGCTGTGTATCTGTGCGTGCATGGCAGCATCTGCACTCCTTATACAAAAACCTGCAAGGTGCTAATTGCCTCCCTGGGGATCGCACAGCATTTAACATATTCTCTGTATGATGTTCCCCTCTTCCCTCACACCAATAATTACTGCTTTCCCTGGCAGGAGAGAAACTTAGGAAAGTTAAATTCAACATGTTTTTGTTCATTTTGGGAAATGTTACCATATTCTGCTATTTGTGACTAAGTTATTACTTTCCCTCTCCCCTCACCCCACTGCTCACATGAGACAGCAGCAAAGACATGGTTCTCCATGGGGAAAGAACATCCCAAGGAGGCTCCAGCATCATTCCATGAAGCCTTTGAAGTGAGGACAACAGGATCTGGACACTAAAAGAGTGATCCTTTCTGCTGTCTTCTCAAAGATCCATTTTTTATGAGTTATGCCTCTTCCTCCCATGGTGTGCTTGGGAACTGGCAACCTGTGCCATGAGCTTGTCCAGCTCCCAGCATGATGAGGCCACTTTCACAGCTGCCTCCCTGACCCTCCTTAGGAAATAATACAATACAGAGCTCCTTATTGCATGGATAAGGCACACAGCAGGCACTTCCACAAGGATGAAGGGAAAGGGGACAGCCCTGATACCTTTTTCCCTATTCCACCAATGCTGACCTGGCTCTGTACTTGGCCAGGCAGCTGTAAAGCAGCACAATATGTTAAAGCAGCCCCTTTCACTTTTGCTGCCCCACACACCCCATGAAAAGTTGTGATGCTTTATCTTCCCACGTGGAAGTGAGATATCTTTGCAGATTGGCTGGCTATGAATTCCACCCAGTCCTGGCCAACAACAGCAACAGACTTCATTTATAGAGAGAGCATTAAGTCCTGCTTCAAGGAGCAGGACTCCTCCCCTGCCTCCTTGTTTTTCAATAAAGAAGGATGTAAAATAATCTCTGACCATAGAGCAAATAGGACAGCAAAAAGAGATAGAGATGCTGGCTCAGATCTTCTGTTTATTTAACCATGGCAACTCCTGTCATAAGTCACCATTTTTTTTTCCCCAAGACCTTTGGAAGCAGGTTAATGGTGGCATCAAGACCTAATATCCCACAAATCCCCAGAGCCATCATGACCAGAGAGGGATATGGTGCTAACCATTCCTGGTATGCTGACCAATAAAGATGGTCCAGTATGATCTCCACCGTTTCTGCAAGACTGGCAATTGAGGTCTGGCAATGGCCACTCGAACAGTTTCAGCAATTTGCTGGGGAAGTTCCTTTGTAGGATGCTGTTGGTTCCCAGAGTTCTCATTGCATGAGTATTTTTTGCCCTCCTCTGCTGAAGGTTACCAGGCTGTTTATATGAGAATCCTCTCCCTTTTTGTGCTCTTGTGTTCCCAGGTAGATCAATGCATGTTGTTTAATCATCATTTAAGCTAAAGGAGTGCCAAAGCAAGCGTTGGAGAAATCAGAGATGGTGGTGTGTTTATGCTCTTTTTTTTTTTGCAGGGGAAACTAAGGGATTGAATAAAGTACTGTGGAACGTGAGTTTGGGGTTAAATTTAGTCTCTCACACATTTTAAAAGGGATGTCAAATCCACTGTGAACTGTGGATTTAAATTTACCCTGTCTTGATCCTGTGCTGATCACAAGCCTTGTCAAACACTCTGAGGGGCAAAACCTTTTTTGCAGGAGGTTTTCAGACGCCATTCCAGGGTAAGGTTTGGGATGGAGGATGGCTCTTTATTTAGCTGCTCACCATAAAACACAGTTATTGGACTGCAGCCTGCAGCCCTGTCAGTTCTTCTGCAGAAAATTCACTTCTATACAAGGCATGCCCTTGAACAAGTATGAAAAAGATTTAGACCCTCTTCAGAGGCTACTGGCAGGGTAGGGTTCACTTTGCTCATCACCTTGAGCGGTTACTGTTAGCACTGCAGCACTTCTCTGATAAAAGAGACAGTACACCAAGAGAGCAGAGGAAAACAAATCATTAAAAAATAAAATACAGGAAAAGGGAAATTGGTTCCAACTAGTCGCACAGGCATTGCTTGCCAGAGCATAGGGAGGGTGGAACAATTTATGGCACCAGTCAGGGAATACAGACATTTGGACTGAGCTTAAAGAGCTATCCAGGGACCTGCTGCTCAGTCCTTCCAGCCCAGTGAATGGCACTGCTGCTAATATACCTCTCAGGAAGACCTCATTCAGCCTGGATTACTGTTCCAGCCCTAGAAGAGCTCTTTCCAGCATTCTTGGCAAAGACCTGGAGCAGAAGAAGCTGCAGCTGCCAGGATGGAGCTCTTCTGTGAATACATGGGAGGCAGAGGTGCTATTACTTCCTGCTTTGCTTTTCTTGTTTTGCAAGGAATTTCCACTTGTGGTTCTCTCTCTATAGCAGCAAGCAACTAGGAGATACCAAATTCCTCTTAGTTGGATATGTGCATCTGTACTTAAAGAGTTTTGATACCTTTTTAATTATTTTCCAGCTTCCCTGTTACAGTGGCTGATTTCTTCTCTCCCATTGCACATTTGCACTCTTATTTCACACATATTTAATTAAAGCATTGTCTACCTTTCTACAAAGTTTCTTCCCTCAAGTCATACCCACCTTTTACCCTTGTTACTCATAAATTGAAAATTGTTGTTGCACTTGCCTCTTCTCTTACATCATCCTCACATCATGGCAACAATTCCTTCTCTTCCCAGCTCCTGGGATACCTTCTTTTGAATTCTGGCTTTCTGGTGTCCCCATTCTCTAGGCTTCAGCATAGATGTCTGCCCATGCAAGACAAATGCACAGCAGTGATTCAGCTTTTCCCTCTCCTATTCTTCCAGAGCTGAGGAACCTCTTTGCTGTTGATTCAACCCCATCCTTTCTCTTGCTGTTTAGCTCTCAGATACTCCCATGTTCCTAAAAATACAGCAGGAATTCAATCATACATCCTTTGAGCAATGGCCAAGCTCAAAGCTGGAAGGGACAGAGAATGGTGCTCAGGTCACAGAATTATAGAATCAGATATTTTTCAGTTTGAAAAAGATCTCTAAGATCATCAAGTCCAACCATGCAAAGTCATACAAGTTGAACTAAAATAAGGACCACCACTATATTCACCACTAAACCATGTCCTCAAGTGCCATATCTACATGTTTTTGAACACTTCTAGTCAGGAGTGTCATTGTTACCCAGGGCAGGATAGGACAATGTTTTTAACTTGATCTAAAAGCCTCATAGCAAGCAGCAAACTCTGGTTTACTGAGTGTAGCTGAAGGGCTGCAAAAGGAACTGAAAATCAAGTCAGCTCTTTGGAGTTTGAGATTCATCCAAGGAGAATCTACACCCATCCAGAAGAAAGATGTTCACTAGCTGAAAGAGATTTGGGAGGGGTGGGATGGAGATTTGGAAGTGGTGACAAGTTTGTACTGGGAATACTGGTTTTCCTTCTCGCTTTCAAACCAGTACTTTGCTGCTGTAATGATGTGGCTTTGTAGGTCCCCTTGCACACATGGCTAAACATCAGTTGTATTATCAGCTCCTTTTTGTATTGCTGTGCACTGCAATCCCTCAGTCAAAATGTATTGCTACTCTTGCCTTTGAAGTAAATACTTTTGCATACCTCCAGTCCCTCTGCATTTCTAAAGATCAAAGTGTAATTATGCCATTCTGAATAACCCCAGGACAATGAAGTTAAAACTCCAGCTCTTACAGGAAAATTCCTGCTCTATATCATATCTACAGTGGTTAAAGCCTCCATATTTCATCTCAGGGGAAACGCTCAACCTCGAATGCCTGCATTTATATTCAGTAAACTTAGAAAAAAAGCACTGATTTCTGCTATGTTGGCACAGCATCTGTCTCTTTTCTACAAGTATTTTTTGATATGCATGAAAGCAAAAGACTCAATATTCTAGGTTTGCTAAGTAGAGTATCTTGAAATATTCCTTGCAACAAGTTGTCATTCTGTGTTCTGTAGGTCGCATCTGCTGTAGCAGTCCTAAACCTAGATTTAGGATATGAGCAATATTGCTTCACTGTGGTGTTTCAAAAGTACCATACTTCTGCCTCTCTCGTCACTGAAGTCAGTAAAAGCAATGTTAAGACAACTCTTTGCTTTCAAAATTGTGTCTTATCCAGCAGCAATGAACAGCTGAATACTCTCCAGTGCCGTGTAAAGAGGTATTTGGTGAAACAAGGCTAGTCTTTCTAACTTAAACTGTTTACAGCTTGCTAATTCTCCCTCTTTTTCCTGTAGGTTCACAACAGGAACCTCTTGTCCCTTGACTTTGATCGTGTGACAAGGACTGAGAAAATCTATGATGACCACCGCAAGTTCACGCTCCGCATCCTCTATGACCAGGCCGGGAGGCCCAGTCTCTGGTCACCCAGTAGCAGACTGAACGGGGTCAATGTCACCTATTCCCCAGGAGGACATATTGCAGGAATTCAGAGGGGCACAATGTCTCAAAGGATGGAGTACGATCAGTCTGGCAGAATTACATCCAGAATCTTTGCTGATGGTAAATCATGGAGCTACACTTACTTGGAGAAGGTAAGAATGCTCTTACCACTCAGAGATGGTGCATTTTAGGCACATGGGCTTTACTCCTTTGACATCAGTAGAGCTGATGTCACCCCAGGTAATTGCTGGTTCTTATTGTCCAGTGCTCTTCTTCTGGCCCACTAAGGTGCACATAGTGGCTTTGGTGCCAGACCACCACAGAGCAGTTGAAAATTGTGTGAGATGGTTTTTTTCCCAGTCATGCTGAGAGCATGTGAGCTGTGAAGCTTTGACATGTGATTTTTTAAGCATCATCTTGCTTTATGGAGTTGACTGCAATATAAAATATGCTCAGATAAAGTCAGCAGAGTGAACAGTAGGGGTTTCCAGTAGGATTTTCCATGTGAAATCAACCTATATAGTCTGACATCCTGCCTTATTCATGTGGCCCATTTCTACTAACAAAAATACAGGTAATTAATAAGTGAGGCATTAGTTCAGCCACACTATTGTAGCACTCTTTGCAGTGTTTCCCAGGACCTGCACTCTGTAGGTTGGCATGGAACTTATAAGTTCTGGGTATTACCGTTCAGCATTACACTGCCAAGTGAACCACAGATCCATATACTATATACCTGCGACTGGAATTTTTCATGCCTGGTTTTTGAATAGCACCTATCCCTAAAACAGTTTAAGGAAACTGGAGTTGTGCCATATCTTTCAAAAAGGAAAACGTATTGACTTATTCCTTGTATTGTACAATCTATGTGCATTGTTTGTTATATAAAAAAAAAAAAAAAATTCCCAGAACAAATAAGAATGCAGGCTGAAGTTTTGGGGGAAGAAGATAATAGAAGGTGGGTTGACAGAATTAAGTAATTCAGCATTGCAAAGTGTTGGGGAATACTTTTTCAAGCATTGTTTGAGTAGCTCTACCAATTTTATTTAGTTAGTTTTCAAAGGCTGTTGGCACAGGGAATTTGGTAAGACAGCTATAGGGTAGTGATTTAGAAAACTGAGCATTCTGAACTTGGACCTTCCTCACTGAATTAACTGCTTCTTCCACTGACCCACTCCTGTTTGAGAATACTTAATGTGCCCATGTGCAGCTCCTTACCTCTCACTGTTGAATTCTGTGGGTGCAGAGATTTGCTTGCCCTGCTCTTTGGACTGAGGAATCTTACAGGTTTTGTGAGAGTATAATATTGCTCAAAAAACAGGGATATAATCTATGTTTTTCTTCTTCCCATCCAGTCCATGGTGCTGCTCCTTCATAGCCAGAGACAGTACATCTTTGAGTTTGACAAGAATGACCGGTTGTCCTCAGTGACCATGCCCAATGTTGCCCGTCAGACTTTGGAAACCATTCGTTCCATTGGTTACTACAGGAACATCTACCGGCCACCAGAAGGCAATGCCTCAGTAATTCAGGACTTCACAGAGGACGAGCAGCTCCTCCACACGTTGTACTTGGGCACAGGGAGACGTGTCATCTACAAGTATGGGAAGCTGTCCAAGTTAGCCGAGATGCTCTACGATACCACAAAGATCAGTTTCACGTATGATGAAACTGCGGGCATGCTGAAGACCATAAACTTGCAGAATGAAGGGTTCACCTGCACAATCAGGTACAGACAGATAGGACCCCTCATCGACCGGCAGATTTTCCGCTTCACTGAGGAGGGCATGGTGAATGCACGCTTTGACTATAACTATGACAACAGCTTCCGGGTGACCAGCATGCAAGCGGTCATCAACGAGACGCCTTTGCCTATTGATCTCTACAGGTACGATGATGTGTCAGGCAAAACTGAGCAATTTGGTAAATTTGGGGTCATTTACTATGACATCAACCAGATTATCACCACTGCTGTCATGACCCACACCAAACATTTTGATGCCTATGGCAGGATGAAGGAGGTCCAGTATGAGATATTCCGGTCTCTCATGTACTGGATGACTGTGCAGTACGACAACATGGGGAGAGTGGTTAAGAAAGAGCTGAAGGTTGGCCCTTACGCAAACACAACTCGTTACTCATATGAGTATGATGCTGATGGCCAGTTGCAGACTGTGTCTATCAATGACAAACCTCTCTGGCGTTACAGCTATGACCTAAATGGAAACCTCCATCTGTTGAGTCCAGGGAATAGTGCCCGCCTTACACCACTCAGGTATGACCTCAGGGATAGGATTACTAGACTGGGGGATGTGCAGTACAAAATGGATGAAGACGGCTTCCTGAAGCAAAGGGGCAATGATATTTTTGAGTACAATTCAGCTGGCCTGCTCATCAAAGCCTACAATAAAGCAAGTGGGTGGAGTGTGAAGTACCGCTATGATGGCCTAGGAAGGAGAGTCTCCAGCAAAACCAGCCATGGCCATCACCTGCAGTTCTTCTACGCAGATCTCACCAACCCAACCAAGGTCACCCATCTGTACAACCACTCGAGCTCTGAGATCACCTCCTTGTACTATGACCTCCAAGGCCACCTTTTTGCAATGGAGCTCAGCAGCGGCGATGAATTCTACATAGCATGCGATAACATTGGCACTCCTTTGGCTGTCTTCAGTGGGACTGGCTTAATGATCAAGCAGATACTGTACACAGCATATGGGGAGATCTATATGGACACTAATCCCAACTTCCAGATCATCATTGGCTATCATGGAGGACTGTATGACCCCCTCACAAAGCTTATCCACATGGGGCGGAGAGACTACGATGTGCTAGCGGGTCGCTGGACAAGTCCAGACCATGATATGTGGAAGCATCTGAGTAGCAATAACATAATGCCTTTCAACCTGTATATGTTCAAAAACAACAACCCCATTAGCAATTCTCAGGATATCAAATGTTACATGACAGGTAAGACATTTAAATTAATAAACATTTTCACAAGCTTACCATCAGCAAATAGGTGTTGTGGTCTAATACGAAATGGAACTAAGCCCCACACCACAGCTGCTCAATCTCCTCCCAGGTGGGACGGAAAACTGAAAAAGTGAGAAAACCCATAGACAGAGACTGTGATAAAGACAGTTTAGTAGGAAAAGCAAAAGCTGTTTGTGCAAGAAAAGCAAAACCAGGAATTCATTCTCTACTTCCCATCAGCAGGCAGCCATCCCCAGGACAGCAGGGCTCCATCCCGTAAAACAGTGGCTTGGGAAGACAAATACTGTCATTCCAAATGTCTTCTTCTTCCTTCTTCATCCCCAGCTTTACATGGCACCATATAGTCTGGGATATCCTTTGGGTCAGTCAGGATCAGCTGGTGTCCCTTCCCAACTCCTTGTGCACCCCCAGCCCCCTCGCTGGTGAGGTGGAGTGAAAAGCAGAAAAGGCCTTGGCTCCATGTAAGCACTGCTCAGCAGTAGCAAAACCATCCCTGTGTTACCAACACTTTCCAAAGCAAATCCAACACACAGCCCTACACCAGCTACCATAAAGAAATTTATCCTTATCAAAACCAGTACAACAGGTAATTCCTCTCTCAGTGTCCTGATAACCATGTGGTTTTCCATTCTTAATTAATGGACTTAAGTTTTAGTTTGCTAGTTGGACCCCCATGTATAGGGCATGTTTAATTAATTAGCATAGATGGAGATTGTAATTCCAAAACCTGTTTCCTTTTCTTTTCTTAGGTGTTTGTTTCTTTTATTTTGCTTACAGTTTTTTGTCCCCTCAGATATCTGAAGTTTAGCTATCAATTAATGTCCTGATAACCTTTCTATTTGTAGAGGGGCAGCTCTGTTTACACAGTTTTGGAGATTTATTTGCAACTAAACAAATAGCATACAGATTTGTTTTAACAGAATGTCAGAGCAATTTAAACCTTTTATTACAGTCAGCCATTTCAGAACATCTACATGACTACTACACTACTAGTTACGTAGTTCAAAGTTAATCTGCCCCACAGAATTAACAATAGCTACAAAAAGTCAAGAAAAGAAAGTGCATTAGACTTAAAGAACAGATTTTGGGGCACACCTACCCCAAAGCTTGACACAATCTCTGAACTGCTTCCCCTGAAACTTTGTAAAATTGCTGTAATATGAGCTCTGGGAGGTTTTTACAGAAAATCCTTTTGTATGTTAAAAGTTCTTCCTATATTAAGATGATAAAGTCCAACTATTAACCCAGCACTACCATGTCCACCACTAAATGGTGCCCCTAGGTGCCTCAACTACACGTCTTTTAAATCCCTTCTGGGATGGTGTCTCCACCACTGCCCTGGGCAGCCTCTACCAGCACTTGACAGCCCATTTTGTGAAGAAATTTTTCCTATGATCCAATCTAAACCTCCCCCCACTGCAACCTGAGATTGTTTCCTCTTGTTCTATTGCTTCGTATCTAGGAGAAGAGACCAACCCCCATCAATACTGCAACCTTCTTCAAGCAGTTGTAGAGAGTGATAAGGTCCTGCCTGAGCCTCCTTTTCTTCAGGCTAAACACCGCCACCTTCCCTAGTCACTCCTCATCAGATCCTTCCCCAGCTCCATCGCCCTTCTCTGGACATACTCCAGCATCTCACTGTCCTTCTTGTAGTCAGGGGCCCAAAACTGAACAGGATTTGAGGTGTGGCCTCAGCAGTGCCATGTATAGGGAGGCAGTCTCTGCCCACGTCCCTCTGGCCACACTATTGCTGATACAGGCCAGGATGGCACAGGCCTTCTTGGCCATCTGATCACATTTGCATGTGTGTCATCCCTTGCCTGTACTGAGATAGCAGCATGAAGGACCTCATTAGCAAACTCTCCCTCTACCATTGGTGTGCTGTCCCCAGGTTTATCCCAGCCAGCTTTTTTTTATCGCTTTCCCCCTTCAAACCTAGTTTCATACAGTGTGTGCAACAGTGGTAGCAATGAGAAGAGTTTGAGAAGTTTGAGACTTTTTGGTGGGACTCTTTTCTAGGTACTTCAGATTAAAAAGCAAAGTGCCACAATCACACATCAAGTGTACGTACTTCTTAAGGACATAGAACTAGTTTTTAAATGCTCATGCTGCATCTATCACTACCTTCCCATATTCAACAATAATTGCATTCCCCTGAGTTCTGAGATTTACTTAATAGCAAATAAAAGTTACAAAGTAAAAATCTTGTTCTTTCTATCCTGCTTGTTTTTCTAGCCCTTAGGATTTGTGCTTTCAGGTTCTTCTGCAGTAACTGTAAGGATTAGATCATGGGTTTTTTTCATGAAAAGTTGTTTCCTCCAGAGCTGAGATGATGCCACAAGGGAAGTAAATATGTCAAAAGATGCAGGCTAAGATCCTGTATGTTGCTCTCACTCTGATAATTAAGGCTGGGAGGGAATACCTCAAGATAACTTTTCCTATCAGAAAATGCTTATTTGTCAAAACTGAATTTGTTTATTGGGGAGAGTTGAGCTTGAGAGAGTTCTCAACAGAAACGTAAACAGCTCTCAAAATTGTCTAAGTGACAAATTCCAAAATGTCCTTAAAAAAAAAATCGTTTTGGATTTTCAACCTTTTCAAGTTAAGTGTAAACTAATGATTGAAAACTGGAAAAGAAAAATAAGGAGTCAAAACCAAAATGGAATTTAATTCAGAAGTTAATTGGAAATTTTTGGTTTGAACTGATCTAGGTTTTGAACAGTTACTTTGTGACACATTAGCAAATTTTTGTTTTCCTGCTCAAGTTAAGGCAGGACAAAATATTTCTTCTGGGCCTGTGTTAGAACAGGTGCACAACTTCCCACACAGCTCTGACAATAAAATCAAGATGTTGAAACCTGATACATTAATATTTTATATGCACCAACTAATTTTTTTCCCTGGTCTTGTAAGTTCTGTTTTTAGTTTTTCAAGAATACAGACCCCAAATACATTTTTCAAGTTTCTTCTTCCCCGTTGCATGGAAAAAGCAGGCCATGCTATGGGATGAGTGCTGGGACATGAGGCTGCTGCCCCAGCACTTCTTTCTGCTCAGGCTTTCAGGCATCTTGTGGGCAGGACCCATGATAAGACTGTCCTTGTCATCACAACCAAATCTGCCCAGATCTGGACACAGGGAACCACTTCCTGTCCCTGCATTCCCACCCTGGGACCTGTTTGTCCTTAGGGGAGCTCAGTGCCCAGGACACGGGTAGCCAACATGTGCTTTGGTCCACAATGATGAGATCTCTGAGCTTATGGAAATTGAAGGTATGTGGAGGGGGGAGTAGGAGAAGCAGGTATTTATGTTTTGAGAGGCCCATTGTTAAACATGAATATTTTAGTGATTGTACACTTCATGGCACAGAGCTTTGCTGCCAACTTCAGCAATCCTGATGGATTGAACTGACATTTCCATTACATGTGTCTGCATTAAGCAGTCTTTTTCTTTGCCCTCAAATGAATTTACTGTGAAATGTGTTGGCAGGGTTACTGTAGCTGAAAAAAACCTCTGTGATATGAAATGTACTTTTCTGTCAAAAAAGTTGTCACTGCCTCCTGGCAAATTAGTATTTTCCCCTCTGTTTTCTCAGCTCCACACCCTCCTCCCATGGTTTCAGGTTGTTTGTTTTGGTGGGGTTTTTTTGTTCTGGGTATTCCAACACCTCTTCCGAAAAAGAACTAGCTCCTGTTTGCAAATCAGGAAGTCAATTTTTTGGAAACTCAGTTTTCTGAGAAGTATAAAAAAACCCCTCTGTATTGGATATTTCCAGACATGTTACTTGTTTTTCAGCAGTTGAGCATCCGTGCTCTGTATTCTTTTTAGCATTTTTGAAGTGCTTGGGAAATGATTCCTGCATGAATGCTGACCTTCACTGTTTTACTTTGTTCTCCCGACCACCTGGTCCACAATATGTACATCAAAGTTCTTCATTTGAGATAAGAAGGATTTGGAAGCAGGCTGGTTTAGCACTAGGCAACAAAATAATCAAATGAGTCTCTTCATTTCTTTGATACTCCCCCAACCTCTCTGTTTCAAAGACACTCCAAAACCAATCTGTACATTGAGTGAACAGAAGTGTTTTTATTACAGAAGTCCTCTCTCTTCCACATGGATTGTCGCAAGGGCTTTTTGGACTTCTGCCCAGTCGCAACATTTTGGCCTGTAGGAAAACAAGCAACAGATAGTGTGTTTGTTTGGCTCCTTATTCTCCAGTCATCTGGAGCGGCGTTATTTGCCACTTGCATCCGTAATTTCTTTTCCAACCAGTTCTTCAAAACATTCATTTACACTCATGGGAATAGAGAAAAAAATATTCAAATATGCATATTTGATTATTTAAATTTTTTACGTCTTCAGATTGTTTCAACAATGCTTATTGAGTTGAGCAAAATTAAAATCAAGCCTTTGCACTTCCAGCTTGAAGCAGAGCAATCACCAACAGAATTCCAGTTACATCCAAACTCTTAAGATTCCTGGGAGTTAAACTTTACCTTCACACCTTTCTTTACCTTGCAATTGCTATTGTGTGCCAAATGCACACTATATTGCTCAGGGACTGTAGCAGGTGTGTCCTCTGGAGCAAAGTGAAGGCAAACAAGATGTGCTCATCAGACGCTCTGAAGTTAAGGGGAGAAGTGATGCTTATCCCAAGCAGATCAAGGAGTTACTCAACTCCATAATTTTTTCCTCCAGCAGATTAACTTTCAGCTGCTATTCCTAATAGCTGTGCAAACAAAAATCAAGGAAGACTTTGTAATCTACTGGCAAGTAGATGCAGGAATGATGGCTGGTTTTCCATCACATTCCCTTTTAATGCCAGTGGTCCCTCTTTTGTATAAGACAATAATTTATCACTAGTAGCCACCAGTTTTCTTACCATCCATGGTCTTTTTTTCAAGTGTTTGTAAAAAAATACCCAAGAAAAATATCTGTCTCATGCCTGCACACTTATTTTCACTATAATGTACCTTGCAGATTGTATGAAGGCTGACTATAAATATCACTATAAATGATGATGTGACGTTGCAGTGGTTTAATACTCAAACTACAGCTTCTTATGAAAGATGCCAGGAAACTCTGGACTGAGGTGAAAATCCATGGAAAAAGCAGTGGATATGCCCAGGCCCTCTTCTGTGAGCACCTGCTAAATGCCTGAGCACATAGCTCTAAATTTAGTCTTCAGCCTGCAGGCCCTTTGAGAGTCCTCAAGGAGAGAAGTATTGGGGCTAAGGTGTTCTGAGCTGACTGTAGGACTGGATAACACTTCCCAATTGGCTGCAGCACCTCAGCCTCCAAGTGTGCTGCTGGTGCTGCACTTCTGCACACCTTCAAACAGTGCTTGGTTTCTACTGATGAAGGGCAGACAATGAAGTTGGCTTTGATTTTGGCCATTTGCTCACTGCCAACATTTCTGTTTCAGAGGTGGAAAAGTGCAGATTGTGGCTCTGGTTGGAGGTGGAAAGGCCAGATTTTTGCACACGGCTCTTTCTAGGACCATTAAGATTTCTGCTCTTCACACAAAGCGGACACTCATCATTTTGTCCAGACTGCTACAATGCCAGCCACCGTGGGGTCCTCCTCTGGGCCTGCTCCTGGGCAATCCTGCTTGAGAGATCAGATAATTTTATCTATGTTTCTCTTCCCTTCCAGATGTCAACAGTTGGCTGCTCACCTTTGGGTTCCAGCTGCACAATGTCATCCCCGGCTATCCCAAGCCAGACATGGATGCAATGGAGCCATCCTATGAGCTAATCCACACACAGATGAAAACCCAAGAATGGGACAATAGCAAGGTGATTCATGTAACTACATATTGTATCTCATGCCCTTATCAGCAAACTATCTATTTGCAATTTTGATTGAAAAAGCTCTGCCAGCATGTTGTGAGATGAAGAGTGAGTCAGACCCCATTCCAGTATTGAAATCTGACCAAATAATCACATATTAAGTTCCCTACTGCCATGGTGCTGTTTCCTGTGATATTTTCTTGTGGTTGCTCAGTGAAGTGGTGTTTGACTGTTCAAGAGGCCCTGTTATCACCTATTGCAAGCTAAATTCAAGGCCTTTACACTCAGGATTTTTAGAAGTTAAAAAAAAAGCGAATCTTGATACAGAATAGGTTTTTGAAGGGGATTTTTTTGTTGTTGTCCTAGAAACTTATTCATTCTGGTTTAAAATGTCTTAAACAAGATCACACTACTTCCATAGAAAAGTGTTTTGCATTGCAGAGAGTCTCTCCAGAAAGAATTTTTTGATGATATTAAATTTTCATTTTACCTGACTGGGTTTAATGCCATGTAACAGTGTCCTGCTTTGAAAACCAGACTTGTTTCCCAAGTCATTCTGGTAGATGCTGGTTGGTGCATAACTCAGTGATAAAATTGGCAAGAGAAAAGCTTTTGCAGCCCAATCATTTCCCCATCTTCCTGCTGGGTCTTACTCAGCTGAAAGATGGAGGCAGCACTGTTAAAGGTTAGAGCACAGGGTCAGGATTTGAGAGCCCTGGGCTAACTCCCAGCCCTACTGCTTATCAGTGTATGACCTTGAAAAAGTTATTTACCTCTCAGGATTCTCTTTCATTTCATAGCCTGATTGTATTTTGGGGTGGCTTTCATCTGTTTAGTCTGAATCCTCTTTAGTCTGAACTCCCACTTGCTGTTGCTCTGTGTTCAAACATTGCAAGAGCAGTGAGACACCAACTTGGGGAGATTGGGACATGCTCTCCACATTTCTGCTAATAAAACAACAACAGTAGGCAATGGAATTGATTCCATCTGCCCTCCTAGCCTCTCTGTCTCTGGCTTCTCTGAAATCTTGATGTCCTGCAGCAAATTCTTGAGACGCACATCTTAAACCAGGTCACATTTCCTAAACAACAAAAGGTGTCACACAAAGGTACAAACAAATTCCTGTAGATTGATAGTAGTCATGTGTCAGTCCATCATTGGTGCTCAGCCTCATAGCCTCATGCTGAAGACAAGTTCACTGTACCAGCTTCAACTTCAACAAGAAATTTGTATGAAGTATCATTTAATAATATAGGGGGAACTAAAAAAATTCTGCCTTTTGCTACCATGACTGGGTTGATGCTCGAAAACTGTAACAATGCAGTAATTCAGTTGTGGTTTGGAGCTCAGAGGCTCCCTTTTTGTCTCTTATTTCCTTGGATTAAACAATTAAATGCTAATAGAAGTTATTTTTCTAATGAGAAAGAGCCTCAGGATTTTTCCTCCTCTCTGCTGGGACACAGTCTCCCTGAGCAAAGGTGTACAGGTGTAGGCAAACAGGAAAGGTTCACCCAGAGACTGCACAGAAAACCACCTCTGTATTGTTATGTGCCATAGATAATACCTCTCATAGAACAACAACAGAAATTATTATTATTGGTAGTGTTACTATATTATTACTTTATCATTAGTTCATTATGTGTATTATAGTGTCTGTATGTATATAACTTTTTAATGTATATTATAGTATCATTATTTGACTTGTTGAATAGCCAAGTAACTTGAGTTTCAGCTTGAGGTGAAGACTGACCCTTGCTCATGCAGGCCGATGAGCTGGAAATAAAGTCAAGGAGAGCCCTCCCTTCCATCCACCCATTTAGGTGAATCTGACTGAATGAGCAATAAGAAGAGAAGAAAATCTCCATGTCCCTAACAGGTTTTAAAGCCAGAAGCTGCCGTGAGGGCTATGCAGGGACCTGCTTGTTAAAAGAGGGCTTTATACTGTCATGAAAGGACAGTATAAATATACTGTCCTTTATAAGCTTCCCTTATACTGAGGAAAGCTGTCTTGCTTCCAGATGAGTCCCTTTGCACTCAGATGCTGAAAGTGGAATGTAACCATTGCAGGCTGTTTCATATTCTTCCCCTGTGTTATGACAGCAGCAAAACATGAGCATTTTTATTTCAGTCTACAGTTGCAGGATCATGCTGTGATAGCAAGTGGCTCTTAAATGCTATAGAGCAGGTTTCCCTTGCTTTCTGTCACACCCAGCATATTGTAGGCACATATTTGCATATACCAAATTCATTCACTTATGATACCTGAACACATGATCCATTTTCTCCTACGCCTATCCATGCATCCAACACCGATGTTTCACATAAAGTTCTGCTCACTCCCAACCCTTCTAGGCATCAGTACATGCTCCCACACACAGTCCAGTCCTCCTTCCTACTGGTTGTTTCTGTATTTATTGATGAAGCATGTGGAAGAAAACAGAAACTTTTGAAAATTTCCCATAGGAAATGTCAAAATTAAGCCAAGGTAAATGGAAGCACAGAAAACATTTTTGCATCTAGAACTTTTGTCACTTAAAAGTAGCCTGGACAAGGCATTGATCACTAAAAGATGTACCACAGTTTCTCATCTTCATGTCTTCTGATCCCTAGTTTCTCTGGGTCACATACTTCCTTGTGATAGACGAAAAGTATATTTGAGCCACTCCACTGGCTCTGCTTATCAAAGCTGTAGCCGAGCAGATTGAGTCTGTTCTTTTATCAGAATGGAACAACTAACAGGAGCACAACAGCAAAGCAACTAACATCCATAAATGGCTGCTTCATCTCTCTTCAGAGTGCATAACCAGAGGGCCCTAGCATCTTCTTCCAAAACATTTTTGTTACTCGCCTTGCAGGTCTGGAAGGCAGGAGAGATAATTCTGACTTTGAGCATTCACCACCTCAAAAATAGCCAGCATGTCATAAACCTTGCACTAACCCCCTAAAGCTCTGAAGTGACATTTAAAATCCAATACTCCATTGTGCAGCAGTTCTTCCCCTCCTCCCCACGACTGTGAGGCTGTCACTAAATTGTTTGTTGAACAAGTTCAGTGTTATTGGCCACTGGGGGCCTCTGGGTGACCTCTGGCATATTGTGGAACTGCGGCACCTGAATCCAATTTCTCTTCTGGTTTTTTGTTGGGTTTTTTTTCTTCCCTTCCTTTTTGTCTTGTTGAGCTGTCAGGTAATTGTTGGAGCCAGAACAACTCTATTTCCAGGGAGGGGTGTTTTGGAGTCAGTACTTGTATCATTATCTACATCCTGTTATAACTACCCTTCTCTCCATCCCATGGGCACTCTCTCCAAGAAGGGTCCTGTTTTCTGCAGTGCCTGTTACAGGCTTTGCTGGAGAAGTAGTTTTTGGCATCCCCTCTGGAGCAGCATTTTGGAGACAAGGGCTGCTCTGGTATGCTCAGCCAGGAAGTGAGCTATAGGGCTGTGCTTTCTGGCAGAGCTTCCTCCAAGGATGATCCATTCAAGGGACTGGCTCTGCCAGTGTTCTTTATTCAGGGAAGGCATCTTGACATTGCAGGGGCTTTGGCCTGGGCTTGGACCATCATGCTGTCTGCACGTCTGTCCATCAGCCAGCCCCCAGTTATGTTTTACAAATGTAGTGGTCAGCTTTCAAATTATCTAATACAGGGAAAGGAATTGAAGCCTCAAAGACATTAAGCTCTTGAGGCTTTAAGAAAATAGATGAGAAATCTGAAAAATGATGAGCAAGAGGAGAAGGGAAATCCTCCTACTTCTCCTCACTTGAAATCTGCTTAATGAACTCAGCCTTGTTATCCCCCTACAGTCGTGTACAGTGGCAGGGTAGAGGAGAGACCTGTCCTCTAAGCCCCTGAGTTGGTGCTCCTGTTTGGCTCATTCCCAGCCAGGCAGCATCCAGAGCACTGGCCTTGCTGGCCCGTGGCTCACCTCTGGTGCCTCACACGTCACCTCTCGACAACCTGCCTGCAGTGCAGCCGTGCTGGTGGGCACATCCAGAGACTTGTCTCCAGGTGATGGCCACGTGGAATACAGGGAGGAGGCTGATGGCTGAACAATGGCTTTGTTAACAGAGAGTACAGGGTACATAAAAAAGGGGGCTTATAAAAAAGAGAGAGAGCAACCTTTTACACCGGCAAATAGGGATAAGACAATTTTTAAATTAAATCAATGGAGGTATAGATTAGATGTTAGGAAGAAATCCTATACCCAGAGAGCAGTGGGGCACTGGCACAGGTTGTCCAGACAAGATGTGGATACCCCATCCCTGAGACTGTTCAAGGCTAGGTTGGATGGGGTTTTGGGCAGCCTGGTCTAGTGGGGGGGCACACCTGGCCATGGTGGGAGGATTAGAAGACGATCATCTTTTAGGTCCCTTACAGACCAAGCCTTTCTGTGATTCTGTGATAAATAGGAAGGAGTTAAAAATTAATCTTGTATCAGAGAAATTGTAACTTCCAAACCTTTTGGAAAAAGTAGCTTTCTGCGTTGTAAGCCATATGGTGGTAAGAGAAACACCTATCTGTCTATAATGGCACAAGGATAGAAAGATACTTGGAAACACGTTCACATATTTCACATCTTGGATTCTTGATGGGAAATTAAAGTTTTCAGTCTCACACTGGAAGGTGGTATTTAAAAACAACAGATGATAGGATCTGGCGATGGTATTTCAAATCCTCAAGAGGTGCTGGCAAACGCAAGAGGCTATTCAGAGATCCCGGTAATGTGCCACTCTCCTGAGCTTTGTGCAGCAGAGAACAAATGATGAAGGTCGTTCTCTTCCCTCCAAAGGGTTGTTACTAGATAAAGTGAAATGTCATCTAAGGACATCTGATTAAAAAGGACTGTGAGGAAAAACAAACCCAGCGTATTTGTCACTCACATTGAGCAACAAATATTGAAATAAAATAGTGATGAATTCCCTTCTTTCTTCTGTAAAACTGGTTTGTAGATGCCTTGGTTTACAGTTGCTAAAAGCAGCAGCAATTTTTAGAGAATAGCACATGCCACTGCAGCTTTGGATGGAAGATTTCTGTTTCTTTTCCTTGCCAGTTCATTGAAATGAGTTTTAAGATTAAACAGAAATGGTAATTTTGAAGTCAGGGATACACTGCTCTTTGAACTGCTTATAATCTGTTTGCCTCCACCCTCTTTATATTCACAGCACAGCATACACACTGCCTATGCTCCGGTTTGCTTGAATTTGGTTGGGGTTTTTTTTTCTGTTGGATGTCTTTGCTTTCCTTTTAACAGAATGCTGTTCCCAAATACACTCTCCTATCAAAGAAATGCACTCAAAAAGTAATTTCAAAGTCATCCCAGGCTTGTTTTCAAGGTAACAGAGATGCATTTAGCTATAGAAATAGTTGATAGCTAATAGTTAAGTTTGAGCAACCTGGTGTAGTGGAAGGTGTCCCTACCTGTGGCAGAAGGTTTGGAACTAGATGATCTTGAAGGTTCCTTCCAGCCCAAACCAGTCTGTGATTCTAAGTGACAGTGAATGTTCAGCATTACAGCTTTGCTCATCTCAGTTCCTACTTCACTATGTGAAAAAAAGGTGGAGAGAGCCTAGAAGTAACCAGTTCTCGATAGAAAACCCCTTGGTTGTGCTTTTGTTCTTGATTTAGACACCTGTCTGTGAATTTTGATATAAGGTGGTGTCCAGATCCCCTGGTTTGTTCGGGCAACCTAATTTGGAGGCACTCATAAAGGATCTTTACCTAACAATTTGCTCATCATCAAAAACATACTAGAGTTCCTGCAGCTCATCAAGAATGAGGTGATGAAGACAAAATTGAAGGGGAACAGGGGCAATTTCTGATAGGAGTTATTTGTCCATGCCCAGTTCTGCCTGACCTCCCCAAGGTGATAATCAGTAGATGGTGCAATTAATTCCAGGGACTCTTTATCACTCACCTGCTGGTAAACAAGGTGATGTATATATAGATGGTGATATATAAGTGATCACAGGACATAGCAATGTAGCACAGAAGACCTGATTTACATCCTTGAGTAAGCAGTGATTTGGTATGAGTGCTGAAAGAGGCCTTTTCCCATCACTGGTAAATTTTACTGAGGCAAGCTGGAAAGGCAGCATGACGTACAAAGTGGTAAAGGGACCACCTAGAGTCAACCCCTATGAGATGCACCTGAGAAGAACTCTCCATTTAAACTTCTTTGAAGAGGAAATAGCTAATTACCAAGGCTGTGCAGTGTGCACTTGTTTGGAACATTTAAGTGTTTCATGGAGCCTAGAAGCCTAATTGTTCCATGTCCGTCATCACTGACATCTACATTAATTACGTCTATTTTTTGTATAATTAGAGCACTTGTGCAGAGAAGCTGGGCTCGGCTCCCTATCAGTCTGTTAATTATATTGCTCTCTAGGGGGTGTGTGAGATGCCCCACAGTCAGGATGGAGAAAACCAGAAAGAGCTCCTTTTTCCTAGGAAACTGGTTCCTGCCCCACCTGCTATGCTGTCAATCAAAAAGGGAAAAGAAGAAGGTACAGCAGCCTGCTCAGCACTTTGAACAAAAGTAGTTTCTGGGAATTTTAATGTTCTACAATCTAAAATGTGCTCTTGAAATTGTGTTCCTCTATTCCCTTAGAGTTTACTCTTTCATCACTCAAAACTGTGCATTACTTCTGAGCAAGTTGCAATGCTCAATCCTTTATTATTTTTTTTTTAATGCTTTATGACTCTTCCCTGGAAATTGCCGTCATGGAAATGAGGGTTTATTTCACTTCACTCATCGTGTTACAAGTCCTGTGTGAGAGGCCCACACTGAAATGCCTGCATCATCTGAGTTGTCTTCTTGCACCCAGGATGTGAATCTCTAGGTCATGGACAGTTTAAGGCAATATTTTCATGAGTGTTAAATTTCCTCAAAATAATTGGAATGGAGCAAACTTTGTAGCCTATTTTTAGTCCTGGGTGTCATTACATTATTGAACTGAGCCGTGGGTAATGTCAGGAGAGTTTTTTCATAGAATCCTCTAGCTTTTGTGAAATTTGAGCAAATAATTGTGAACAGGAGTCTGTAAGAAGCCAGCACTGCCATGAATTGATGGGGAGCATTTCCAGAGCATTTTGCAGTAATGATGAGCTGCTGACTCGCTGTCTGCTTGCTCCATTATATACTAACAGCAGAAGTTACTCTGTATTGCACTGGACTGCAAATGATCTGGATTGTTGTCTGTCAGCAGTTTTGTTTCAATATAGGCCATAACATGAGCATCAGGTGTGGTTGGCCTTAACTCAGGGAGCCTGGAAAATTGTAGAGGGTTTGCAGGAAATAAGTTTTGGATTTAATGCCTTCCTTGAGTTTTGAACAACCTACTTTGGCCAGACTGAAATGGAATATGGAGACATTATGGCCACTTCGAGGGTCATATGGGTCATGCAGGGCCTTTGAAGGCAGCAGGAGTTAAAATAGAAGAAACTTTTACAAATATTCCCACACTTCACTGAAAATCTGAAAGTATTTGGTAAAGCATCATGGTCAAGATAAATTGTTTCTTATATGCAAAAGAACACTGAAACATAACATAATTTTATGTGTCCAAACTCAACCCCCACATGACTGAGGCAATTTTCTTTTCCTACCTCTACATCCTTCAATCTATGAGATTAAATACAGTTCAGTTTAAAGAAAGAAATGAGCATTAAAGGGGGACAACATGTCTCTTGCATGAAAAGGAATTAAAATTTTGAAAAAATGTGATAAGGGGAAAAAAATAATGGAGCTCCTCATTACATGTTTCCAGTATGTTCTCCTGCCCTCCAGCATCCTAATAATGCCTTTGGCTCATCAGGTTTCTCTTTCTAATATGTCATTCTCTTCTTTCTCTCCCTGCTCAGTCCATTTTGGGGGTCCAATGTGAAGTGCAGAAGCAGCTGAAGGCCTTTGTCACCCTGGAGCGCTTCGAACAAATCTACAGCTCCAGCATTGCTGGATGCCAGCACATCAAGAGGAACAAGAACTTTGCTTCTGGAGGCTCCATCTTTGGCAAGGGGGTCAAGTTCGCCATGAAGGATGGGCGTGTGGCCACTGACATCATCAGCGTGGCCAACGAGGACGGGCGGAGGATCGCGGCCATCCTGAACAACGCCCACTACCTGGAGAACTTGCACTTCACCATCGACGGGGTGGACACACACTATTTCATTAAGCAGGGGCCATCGGAGGGCGACCTATCCATCCTGGGCCTCAGCGGCGGGCGGAGGACCCTGGAGAACGGCGTGAATGTGACAGTGTCCCAGATCAACACAGTGCTGAGTGGGAGGACTAGACGCTACACGGACATCCAGCTCCAGTATGGTGCACTGTGTCTAAACACGCGCTACGGGACCACCTTGGACGAGGAGAAGGCACGCGTCCTGGAGCTGGCCCGACAGCGCGCTGTCACCCAAGCTTGGTCCCGGGAACAGCAGAGACTGCGGGATGGGGAGGAGGGCATTCGCTCGTGGACAGAAGGGGAGAAGCAACAAGTGCTAAACACAGGCCGGGTACAGGGCTACGATGGCTATTTTGTGATCTCAGTGGAGCAGTACCCCGAACTCTCAGACAGCGCCAACAACATCCACTTCATGAGACAGAGCGAAATGGGCAGAAGGTGACAGAGAGGGTCAATGCGGTGACTTCTTGCCAAAGACAGCTACTCTTTTGTGGCCACTTACCTGACTGTGTTGTACTCAATCCTTTTTCTAAACCGAACAAGGTGGGGGGGGAGGAAAATAGAAAGAGAAGGAATAATACGGTTGCACTGTAACTCATGCAACATACTTTTTTCCCGCTTTAATTTGGCCTTCACGCGTTTTTTGCGATGAACAGAAGATATATTTTGCCGTAGTGTGATCACAGTGAAATTTACTGTCTCTTGTCCTTTTTTTTGTTTTGTTTGTTTTGTTTCTTTTGCCCCCTCTTTGGGAGGACTTTGAAGTGGGGAGTCGTCAACGTACGTCCTTAGGTGTAAGTGCGAAATGGGTGTCTGTGCTAACTTGTGTCATCCTAACCCTTTCTGATTTGGGGCAGGGACATAGCCTTCTACCTGGAACAGGGGGAGCCCATGGCGTGCCAGAGAACTCCTCCCAGAAAGAAAGGAGATGGAAGACAACGCTGATTCTGATACTCTGAAAAGTGACCGTCTGAATCATGTGCCTCAAAAGAGACCTTACAAGTAGTTTTCACGTTTCGCTTGGGACATGAAGTGTTTCTTGGGGGCTCCTGCTGAGCAGAAGTAGATTATAGAGGCAAGGGAGCTGATTATATTACCTTGCAAGATGATTTTCTTCCTTCCTGAACTGGAATAAAAAAAAAGAAAAAAAAATCAGTCTTTTTTCATTATGAGAGTAGATACTTTTTGGGGGTTTTTGTGTGTGCGCAAATCCTGGTTTTAGTTAAATAACCTAGCAAAGGCCAAGAAAAGGGACTCCTGCTCTATTGAGAAAGCTAAAATAAGTCCTCTCTCATACGTAGAGCTGTTCTATAGGTGGATTTAATGCATCCATGTTGTACATTTGCTAATGGCATAACTTCATTAAATGTATAGTGTTTCAGTACATGAGGCTATGTGTTTAACGGTCCACTGTGCTGTATCTGATAAAACCAGTTAATTTTTAGGAAGCTGATTTGAATTTAAAAGTAGTTATAGTATCCCAGTGACATACCACTGAAAATTAGAGCCAAATCCTGCTTTTCCTGATTCTGGAGCTTGTATTTATTGGCTGGGAAATGCAGTTTGGAGTAGCATGCTGGCAAGTCATTTATGACTATGGCAGATAAATGTCTCCTGGGGAGTTTGGCAGCAGGGATTTTAAAATGTTTAATAAGTAGCAACAGCTTGTGCGTGGTGGGACAAGAAGGAGAATATTGAAATCAACCCTCTCACTGTTTCATACATGAGCTCAAATTTAATGGAGAGCCCAGTTGACTGTTAGCAGTGACAAGGGGGAGGTTGAATGGGAATGCCCAGTACAGAGAGGACCAAGTGCTTTAATAAGAAACTGCTGACAAAGTTGCTCGGCATGCTAATGTAATTTTTATTCACATAACCTCTGTGCTCTGGTATTTGCAAGAGTCCTTGAAATTCAAGGGAGCAAGGAGATGAGCTCAGCATCCTCTTCCCTGCCTGAAACACTCCTGTGCTGTTCCTGCAGGCAGAAGTGTTACCCCACCTCTCAATGGAGCTCTGGCTGGAGGTGGCAAACCCTGGTCCCAGATAAGTGTCTCTATCACACTGATACCTGGACTTGTCCCGACTCTTAAGAGCTCTCTTGTGTCTCTCGGGGAACAGCTCAGTCCTGGGGTTTTTTTTGTTTTTTTTTTAATTCCATCCACTTTGGCTTTTCCCAGTTCTGCAGAGAGATTAACCCAAGACGTGCAAGTCCATGCCAAGGCTGTTTCCTTACCTGGAGTCCTACAATGCATCTGTGTACTCAGAGGCAGCTCTTCTGCACTCGTGCCACCACCACTGCCATCCTCCAGCACAGACTGACACTCCTCTGCAGGATCTCACCCCCAGATACAGTGGGGGCGTGTGTTGGCCATGCAGTCCTCGAGCAGCGAAACATTGGCAGCCTGGGTGCTCTCACGGTTTCTCCGTAGATGCCGGCTGCCAGCTCCGTCTGCCTCGTCTGTCTGTTCCCCGGTGCTTGCCAGGAGGAAGGTGATGGGATGGAAATTCCCCTAACAGACTGTTCCTCCTCCAGTTCCAAATCCCTAATACCTCTGGCTGCATGGCCATGACCAACAGTATGGGTTTGATTTTCTGGTTGTCTCTCCTGCTTGCAGCAAGGGTTATGGTGCTGGTGCTGTGTCTCAGCACTGTACTCTGAACCACCCCTTGCAGCGCACAGCCTTTATTACTTTGGCAGGGGTGAACCACAGGCAGCTGGAAGGGGTATCCAATTCTGGCAGAGCCAGGTGGGAGGTGTTGGCCAGACCCACTCCAGGCTTTGGCAAGGGAGCAGTTGCTTTGGCAGCTGCCTGCCAGGGATGGTTAAAAGGCTGCAACATTGCCACCTGTATGGCTGGTATGAAGTGCTTGGTAAGCCTGGGTTGTCCTGAGGATGCACAGGTGGGACTCAGGGACGGCGTTAGCCAAACCAGCAGTAACCACCTACTCGAAGGTAGCAGCACCTTCTTGCCAGTGCTGTCCAGCGCCGTGCTTCCCCCTCTCCAAGTCACACCAGGGACAAATCCCTCTTAAAACCTCAAACTTGTGATAGCTGTGAGTGTCTCAAACAGCATGAATGGAACAAAAAGAGACCTGTGGGAAGCTGGGTCAAAAGCTATGAATGGTAAACCTGCAGGGCAGAGAGAGCTCGATGTGCCTCCCATTTACACTGCCCCACTCCAGGCAGCTCTGAAGAGAAGTGGTGCTTCTGTATCCATCCCCGTCCACGTGTTACAATGCTAAGAGGAGCAGTGCAAGAGTAAATGGGCCATGTTTCCACAGAGCCAAGGAAAGGGATTTGAGTGTAAAATATTCATACTGGAACCCTGCCAGCCTGAGATGGCACCTCTACAGCCTTACGCACACTCTTCAGGTTATTACATGAGCTAATGACTTTGAGGAGTTCACCTGTTTTTCAAGAGTCTCCCAGTCCTGCCATGCTTGTCCAGCATGCCCAGAGCCAGGAGCCCGGAGCTCTGTGCCATGGCCAAGGCAAGACCCTCAGGTTGCATTTCTCTGCATCCTCAATCAGCACTGGGATGTGACTACGCCTCTCTGCCTGCCACATCCATGACAGTCTTCTCCTGAACTTGCACCTGGTGTGGGAGCTATGGAGATTGTGTCAAAAAAGGGAAAAATATATATGTAAAAGTATATATATTTATATCTTGCTCTTTTCTATCACAACAAAAACTTGAAAGGAATGTGCTGTCTAATATTGGGGACAAACCTGTCCAAAGATGGCTACTACATTCCTGAATCCTCAGCCTCTGTGAAAACTTTCCACTTCACCTAGATGGCAAAACAATATTTTCAGTCCTGAAGCACTAAATTTACCCCTTCATTGGTGAAAAAATGCTTTTTCTACGGGATCTCAAGTGCGTTGCCGTGGAATGGGCTGTGAACACAAAGAATTGTGCCTGCATCAAGGATCTGCACACCACTATCCACAAGCATTTCCACTCTACTGATGGCCCCATAGCCCCTTCCCAGCTGTTTTTGTTGTCCCTTTTGCCTCCTCATGGGATCATTCTGGCTGCCTGACCTTTCTTGCACTGCTTGTGTGCAGGAGTGTAGTAATTAATTGCTTCCATAAGACTGGAAGGTCCTGGTGTAAATCCCACAGCACTAAGCCCGTATCATAGGATCAGAGACTGGTTTGGGTCAGCAAGGACCTTAGAGATCATCCAGTTCCAATGCCCTGCCATGAGCAGGGACACCTTTCTCTAGACCATGTTGCTCAAAGCCCCATCCAACCTCACCTTGAACACTTACAAGGATAGAACATGCACCGCTTCTCTGGGCAACCTGTGCCAGTGCCTCACCACCTTCACAGGAAAGAATTTCTTCCTAATACCTAATCTGCTCTCTCTGTTTGAAGCCTTTCCCCCTTGTCCTGACATTCCATGCCCTTGTCCAAAGTCCCTCTCCAGCTCTCTTGGAGCCCCTCAGGCACTGGAAGGGTCTCTGAGGGCTTCCCAGAGTCTTATCCAGGCTGAACACTCCAAGCTCTCTCTGCTGTCTCCACAGCAGAGGGCATCCAGCCCTCTGAGCATCTTAGTGGCCTTCTCTGGACTTGTTCTAACAGCTCAACACCTTTCTTTTGGGGGCCCCAGAGCTGGATGCAGCACTCCAGGTGGGATCTGGTTAGGGCAGAGCAGGGAGGCAGAATCTCCTCCCTTGCCCTGCTGCCCGTGCTGCTGGTGATGCAGCCCAGGACATGTTTGGCTTTCTGAGCTGTGAGTGCACACTGATGGGTCCTGTTGAGCTTCTCACCTAACAACACCGCCAAGTTTTTCTCCCTAGGGCTGCACTCCATCCATTCTCTGCCCAGCCTGTATTTGTGCTTGGGATTGCCCCAGCTGAGTTTCATGAGGTTCACATGCCCACCTCTCAGGCTGGTCAAGATTCCTTTGGATGGCATTTCTTCCCTCCAGCATGTCAATTGCTCTAGATGCTGTTTCAAAGGCCCATTCAAAGGCATGGCGCACCCTCTCCTGGGGAAAATTTCATTGTGCTCTAAGTCTCACGTGCTTAAATGTTTGATTTTGAGAAGTCATTATTTTTCTTGACTCCCAAAAAGAAGACTCAGCTCCCACCAAAAGGAGTTCCCCTTCAAAATACAGAGCTGTAGCTTCACTTTCTTTCAACTCTGGTCTTGTCTCCAGTGCAAAAGGTGGTGAGAAGGATCATGACCAAATTTCACAGCTCAGAGGAGAAAATCCAGTGCTCTGGAGCAGGGGCTGCATCTCTCAATGAGAGCAGTAAGGAGCAACAGCTCAAGGCTTCAGCAGCTGGAGCTGGTACCAAAACACACTCTATGACACACTCTATGTGAAGGGACAACAGTGATGGAACCTACTTGGTGTGGCATCCAAACATGAGCAGTGCCATGAGGACTCTGCAGCTGAAAAACATCCTGTGTACTCAGCCAGGGGGAGAGGAGCAAGACTAATTAGGCATCACGAGAAATGCCATGTTTGTTTCCTCTGAGATCTTTATTTTATTTTTTTCCCTTTCAACTGAAGATTGGCACTTGGAAAAATCATTAAGCAGTGGTGACCGGAGGGAATCATGCAGCTCATCATATCTTTGTCATCACAGCTATTGATCAGAGCCACAGTGAAAATGGGCCAACAACGCTAAACAACACCAGGCGAGAGCTGATGAGATGAAGGTCATTAAGAGCCCGGTGCTTGATTCAGGTTTAGAAGACACAGATGACTGGGAGCAGTCCCTGAGACACCATTTGGCCGTAACTTAGGAACAGTGAGGGATTTCTGTAATATATCTGTAGTTGCTTTATTGAGCGTAGGGACCGGCACGAAATTCTGCTCAGTCTATTATACAGACAGTGTAACCAGAATAAATCAAAATTGTTCAAAAAAACACCACAAAAACTAATAAAGTACTTTTTCAGCTGTGACTTGTAAGTGTCACCATGATGGATGGCAGCACAATCCATTATGCAAAGAGAAGGCTCTTAACATGAAATTTTAGAATTCAATTTTACGATTTACAGAGAGGGCCCCCCTCGTATTTACGGCACAGCAGTCTGTTTTGATTCAATCTCGGCGTAATTGAAACCAGGGCCAGGGATCATGGTTAGTCCTATGGCTGCTTTTTAAAAGGGAAGGAGAAATGACTGCCTATAACATTAATAATGGAGCTAGGGAGATGGCTTTGCTTGTTAAATTTTACTCACTTTATCTCCTCACCCTGGTGGCACTGCGAGACCCGGTGAATATGAACACTGCCTCCATGCCAGGGATGCGTTTGATGGGATAAAATCTGACTGCCATGTGGCCAGCAGCATCCTCCATCCCACGGTGAGCATGGCCAGGGGCATTTTTGCTCCTGTTTCCACAGTCCTCCACAGGACAAGCTAGTTTTTCAGTACCTCTTTTTATTATAATCCCTCATTTTATTATGGTCACTAAATAGTCCCCCCATTACACCAAAGAATTTTCATGAGTTTTGTAAAAATAAAAGGAAAACTCACAGCTTTCTTGTGTTTGCTTTTTTTAATTTTTGTTTGTTTGTTTTGGGTTGGGTTTTTTTTCATCCTTTGAATATAATTAAATAAAATTACTTGCGACTGTAGAGTAAACTTCAGACACCATGGGGCATGGAGGTCGCAGTCCAGGATCCACCTTCTCACTCCTGGATGGAGGGCCATTGCATGTCCTGGGGCCATTTCCAGTGGCACTTTTCCATCCTCTGCCACCCTAACCAAAAACAACCCAGCCCACCCAAAGGGAACCTTTTGTGTTCCTTTCCTACTCTCCTTTAATTACCATAAAACTTTGTGTTCCTGACCAAGTGTTACATAGCTCAGCTGTTAACTCCCATTCCAGAGGTCAATGCTTTCTGGGGAGCATAGAAAACCACAAATGAAAATTAACTATATATATATATATATATATACACACACACACATATATATATATATATATAATTTTTTTCCTTGGAGATGAAAACAGTTCAAGCAAACAATAGAACTTTCAAACAAGAAAAATAAAGTGTTTGGACAGTTTGCAGGTGGTATTGAAATAACCAATCAAAGAATCACACTTTTCTATTAAAATGAAAAATGTTTATTTTGTGGGAGGACTTCTAATGCAGCTCCAGCCGAGAAGAGGACTTTGTATCAAAGCTGCATCTGTAAGCCCAGCACTGAAGACTCTTGTCATTACCCTGTGTAATAATTTTCCTGAAGTCTGGAACTAATTTTTTGAGAAATTTTTTTTCTCGATACTTTGTGTTTCTAATACTGTATTCTTGACTATGTAAATACAACCAGGCTGTAAATAAGTGCAGATGTAGATACCTTCTAGAAAAAAAAAAAAGCAAACAGACAGAAATGACCATGTGTAGCCTTCAGTGACAAATAAAAGAATATTTTGTGTTTAAATAATGTTTTCTCTTTTTTCTGTGAAAATGTTGAATTTCTTCACCCCAGCTGTTTGGTCTGTACATGGGAGATGGACCTGGCAAAAGAGTAGACCAAAATGTTCCCTCACTCCTCAGATTTGCACCTAAAGGTGCAATTCCCCCTGTACATAGGGTATGGGATTGCAAGTGCCCCAAAGCTTTGCCAATCGAGGAGATGGTGCTTGGGATTCAGAGCCTCTCTGAGACACTGAGGGAGCCCCCATTCCAGTAGGAAGGTAGGCTGAGAAACTACACTCTGAACTCCAAAAAATGTTTAACAGATAAAGATAGCATTAGATTTAGTGATATGTCCGGCAGAAACCTGTGCATCTGATCCTCATCCATGCAGAGGGAGAAGCTGCTGCAGCACATTCCACGATGACCCAGGGAACCCTTGTGATTGTTGATACTGCCTGGTCCAGCCCCACTGGCAGCTTGTTCTGATGCTTCAGGAAAAAAATCCAGAGAACTTCAGAAAAGAGGGGTCAAACACATGTGTGTTCAGAGCACGTGTGTTGAGGGAAGTATTCTTGTGTGGTCCTTTGGGACAATCTAATGAGAAGATGAAGCATAAGACTGCTTAGTGGTGACTGGAGGAGAAGAAGGGAGTTGCTATCCAGCTTTACTGCCTGAGCATTGTTCTGCTCTCCAAAACCACATGAAATTGGATCTTTTTCAAAAAAGTCTAATTTTGTGTGGAACCCCTCTCCTCTGGAGGTAGATGGCTGTGATGGGGGGAAATAAACAGCATGTCTCTTTCTCCCTTGACACCAGGCAGAGCCACAGGAACCAGTTGAGGCCTTTTTGCATGCCTATATCTTGAGCGAGAGGAGTCCAGCTGGTGAATATTGAGACCTTTCCCTAAGGTTTCTACCCTTACTTGGCCATTCCTTGTGAGATGATGTCTTCTCCACCAATGTGTGTTTTCTTTCAGGGCCCTGTTCCACAGCCTTCATTTTCCAGCCACCAGATCTGGTGCAGTTCCTCGAGCCATCCTGTAAAGCAAACTTGACACCAACCAAGTCCCCTCTTTGCTCTCCCTGTGCTGGGCTGAGCAGGATGGACACCTGCAGCCTCATGGCACAAAGTCCACTTTCCAGCTACTGGATAGTTTTAGTTTTTTCCAACCTCTTGCATGCTCAGCCACCTTAAGCAGGACAATTTCATTTACCTTGTGCACAAGGCGGAGTCTCCCTCCTATGCTCATCAGAGATTTTTATCTCCACAGACAGTGTTGGCCCCTTCTTTTTTGCCTTAGGACGTTGCTACTGAGGTAATTACACAGCAACCCTAACATCCTCGCCTGAGCCTCTGGTTTCCCATGGGTCTGGTCTGGTCTATTTTCTTCAGATCAGATGCCTTAGTTTGCATCAGGCTGTTACTCATGTGCCTTTTCCTGAGCTGTGCTTAGCCAGGGAATTCAGATCCCCTGCGACGGCGACCTTCCCGTATCCCTGGTGCCCACTGTCACTTCCTGTGCCACCTGTGGTTTATCTTCAAAAAAGACCCTGCCTTAAGTCATTGATAATTGTATTGAAATGCACTGGACCAAGGACTAATCCCCAAGAGTAGCCAAGGAAACAGCAACATTTCAAGTTGTCGGTGAACCAGGTTTGTCTCTGCCTCACATGGCTGATCCAGATAAGACCAATATTTTAATCAAAATATTATGGGTAGTAAATCAAGTGCTTTCAGAAGAGCCATCCTGCCATGCCAGTCCGATAGGCCAGGGCAGATTTATCACATCATGTCTTTAATAAGAGCCATAGCCTGAGAACTCTGGCTTATCTTTCAAAACACCACAAGGAGACTTTCCTTGCTTTTAAGGTGGGAGCACAGAAAAAAATTGTCCTGCATTCTGACAGGAAAGCAACTAAAGCCTCAACTATGGGCCACATTTCATATATAGTTGAAAAGTATTAAAACCAAAGAATGGTGATTATATTTGTCTGGGAGAAATGAACAGGTAGAACACCAGCAATGTGCCTTCAGGTGGAACATCCCTCCAGGAGTAAGTGCTCCACCTCATGACCCTTCTCAGAGACAAAACTGTGCTTGCTGCTAGCTGGCTGGCACAGCACATCACACATCAATGCTCAGCTGGGTATGGGTCCCTCCAGGTCTGTTTAGCTCTGCGGGTGTGTGTTGTGCCCATGCAGTGATGAGACAGCATGAGCAGGTAAATCCTGGCTGCAGTGCCCTCCCTTCCCTCCCCTGCACAGCGTGGGCAGGGCACCGCTGCAGCCCAGCCTGGGCAAAGTCCAGGGCTGCAATCCAGTGCTCTCAATGCCTTTGGCCCTCCTCCACAAAGGTGTAGGTTCAAGATACAGAAAAGTTGATCTGCTACTGAGAGCAGGAACAGAGAATCTTCTGCAAAGAGTGATTTGGTTTAAAAAGTTACCTGGTCATTACTGCATCCCTTTGAAACAACTGAGCTCAGCCTTTGTCAAATCATGGCAGTTCTGGTTTGGAACAGTCATTTTTAGATGGTGATCCTTTGCAGAGAATTTTCCAAGGCAAAGGAGGTCCTTTGAATGCAGCCTGCTAAAACAAGGACAGTCTGGGCAAGGGAACCTCATTAATTATTGTGTGTTGGATGCTTTAAAAGCATTCTTGTTCTGTCTAAAAAACTGCTCCAGCCACCAACCCACTACATAAACCACAAGCTTCAACACCTCCTTCTCCTCCAGCATAGTGTTTGCAAAACCACAAGCCTTCCTAAGCCCAGCCAGCACATTCTTGTTAGGATTTACTCAGAGAAGGATGGGAAGGAATATAGGAACAGGGTAAGCACCACATCCTTACTGTTAACAGCACAGCATGCTTGGGCTTAAAACCAGCTCATCTCCCACTCTCTGAATTAAATGAAATAGAACCACAGGCAAAACATGGCTCTGAGCCTGGACTTCAACCTGCTGCATTACTTAGTCTTCTTGAGCATCTCCAAGTCTCTCTCAAAAAACAGTGGAGTTTTTTAGCCCAAAGCTCAGAAAACACCAGGGTTTCTCAAGTGGGCAGATAATTACAGCAAGTTTGTTCAGCAGAGCCCCACCACCAGTGAGGTGCTGCAAACCAGCAAGACCACGAGATGGCTTTGATTTCTGCCTCCAAGAGCCAGATATGAGAGGGATCTGTTAACTCATTGATATGCTGTTATTTTCCATCCAGAAGACACTCATGTCCTCCAGGAGTTTTATGCAACCAGACCTCATCATAGAATCACAGAATCTTTTAGGCTGGAAAGGCCCTCTAAGACCATTGAGTCCAACTATTAACTGCCAAGTCCACCACTAAACCATGTCCCCAAGTGCCCCACCTTCACATCTTTTGAATCCTTTCAGGGATGGTGACACATCCCTGGGCAGCTGGCTCCATTGCCTGACAATCCTTTTGATGAAGACTTTTTGGTGAACTGCCTTGCAGCTGGGACAGTTTTGGGGCATTTCAGGAGTGTTGTTTGTACTCCTCAAGCTCTGGTGGTGGCTCAGGAAAAGGAGCCAGCAGCTAGTAACAGCAGCAAAGAGGGAAGTTCCAGAAACAAGGTGGATAAGAAGGAGCAGGAAGAAAAATCCAGTGTTGCACTGGACACGTGTGGAATGTTACCTGGAGGATCTCAGCATGCCTGGGTTTTGGTCCAAGAGCCTGAAATGGCAGCTGTAAGAGATTTGAGTATTCTGTCTGTCATTTGGGGTATGTCCTGCACATGATCTAGGGCCCTCTTCTGTGCATTCTTGCTTGGATCAGCTCTGCATTGGGGCAAGTAATTGGGGCAAGAGAATTCTGTGGATGACATTGCTCTGCCTCTCCTCCAGACCCTCCCCAGTGCTCGTTTGCCTCTGGACGTCACGCCAGAAAAACCCACCTCCAGGATTTGATAGAGCAGCACCAAGAGAGGTGTCCTGCATGCCCATGGCCTTGGGAAGCTCAGGGTTTCACACCTACACAGCACACAGGCATACCCAGGTGTGCTGTTCACAGCCCGCAGGTGAAATGGAGTTGTATGTTCACGCAGAAATATCTGTGCATGTAGAAATGTGTGGCTTTTTCAGAGGAGCAGCCTCAAGATGGGTTTTCATGTATTTATATGCATTTAGCAGATTTTCCATCCCTTCCTGTGCTCCCCCCCCCCCATTGTCACAAAGACACACTCCCATCCCTGCTCTCCTTCCTGCAGGTGCACTTTGAGCAAGCAAAGCACCGTGTGATTGCTCTGTGCCCTACATCCCCAGGTCTTGTCATCTGGCAGCTTTTCTAAACACGGCTTTCTTCCTCTCAGCAATTCTGTGGGGACCTTGAGAAATGACTGCAGCAAACATGCCCTGGCACTTCAAAGTTGGAGGGCTGATGACTCTTGAAATGCACTTTTCTACTTGTCTTTTTTTTTTTTTTTCTATATTCCCCTCACATGTCTAACAACACCATCTGTGCTGGCACAAGCTCTGGCTCTGGCCTTGAACCTGTGCAATAGAGTGATCTGAGTCCAAGGATGTTTTCAATATTTTCTATGATCAAGCAGGGAAAAGCAGAGACCTCTATGAAAACCCTTGGGAAGACATAAAACGTAGTCCTGGTTTTACACTTTGCAACATAAAACTACTTAGAGATGGCAAAATTTTTCCTCCTAAATTTAGTTTTCTGGCTCGAACATGTAGAAGAGGAATCCACTGCCACACACTCCTGTACAAACAACAAAGAACAAGTGTTTGAGGTCCTTGGTGGGCTGGTGACTGGTTGTGTCTTCTGGCCATCTCCCTGTCCATGGGACCAGCATCCTCAGGAAGGTGGATGAACTGGCTCTACAGTAAAATAAAGTCAGCTGAACTTGATGGAGACAACCCAACCCAACCTTTTGAACTCAGGCTTTTCCTCTTTGTCTTTTCTTTTCCCCCCCTGGAATAAGAAATCAAATGCTCCCCCACTCCTAGCAGGAAACATGCTATGAGGAACTCAGCTCCTAAACCAGCCAACAGGATGAAATTGCAACGCCAAAAATGTCTGTCATAAAGGTCCTCATTCAGGAATGGGCTGAAGTACCCATTTCATCTGGGACTGCAATGAGCATCAGAGCCTCACTTGTACTTGCTCAGACACTTGTATCTCATTTCTTCCTTTTTGTTTTCTCCAGCTCTAGCTGCTGCCTACTTCCTTCCCCTCATCCCAGTGTCTGCAACCTTCCAGTGCCTCATTAACCTTCGTTTTACACCTGTCTGTGGATTTCTCAAAGAGAGGAGCCCAAAAAACAGCATGCCAACCCCATATTTAAAATTTCTTCTTCCTATTCTTTCCTTACAAGACCTCCCTCCTTGTGTGTTCAGACCTCATTCCTGCTTGTTTTCCATTTTTTTACATTCTGCAGTGGATTTAGGCCTCTCTAGGCACACAGAGGACCAGCGTCCAGCTGTGACATTAGCAGGCTGGTCAGGCTGCATGGCTTTACCATCAAAACCAGCACTTGACTTAACCACAGCAGCTGCACCTAAAACACCCTCAGAGAGGCTGGTTTGCAGCACAGCCTGTGCTGCTCTCAGACAGCTCCTCTGCCAGCTGCCATCCAAATCCCTGGACTGATGAAATGTTAATGGTTGGTAATTTCCAAGGCTTACAGCAGAAGAAAGAGGCTGGACGAGGCGACCTCCCATGTCTACGCTGATGAGCTGAATTTTACGCTCCTGTTTTCAGTCCTTTCCTGGTGCAGTTGCTGCTCTGCTGAAAAAAAGTGGAGAAGAAAGGAGGTCAGGTAGAACCAGAAAGGAGAGTTTGGACTTTTTGGCTGAACAATGGTAAAAAGCTTGCAGAAAACCTTTTGGTCTGTACAGAATGATTTGGGTGTGTTTTAAAAATTTTTATTCTTTTACCATAAGCCAGTTTTTGTAACAAAGATGCTGTTATAAAATGAAGATTTCTTTAAATATCACTTAAATATGTAAAAACACTCAGTTTCATTACTCCATAAAGGAAAAAGTCATGTTTTGATATTCCTAGAGTTTTCCTGGATATTCTTACTGAATCTATTCAAACATAACTCAAACTCACAAAGCATTTTGGCTGTCCTACGCATCACTTTGACAAACGTGTTTGTGCTCCAAACACCGTGGTTGTTACCTGTCAGCTTGTGTGTGAGGGGGATAAAATAAGAGGTTTAGAGCAATCATTTCCCCTTTAATATCTTCTTCTCTTAAAAGAAAATCTTGAGGTGTTTGACAAGCTAACTTTTGATATTTGCTCTGCCAATGGATCAAACTGCCTTGATAATAAAAAGGAAATAAAACCAAAATATACGACAGCTATGGATAAACCTCCTTTTTTGAAAATAATTTAAATATGAAAAAATAACACAGCTGAAGCCTGCAGAAAATGTCCAGTACTCCAATTATTGAAGATAAATTCTACAGAGCCTGTTTTTTGTTTTGGTTTTTTGTTTTGTTTTTTTTTTTTTGGGGGGGGGGAGTTGAATATGAGTTTATTTTGACATGATCTATGCATTTTCAGCTGCTGGAAAGGAGAAGAAAAAATCATTCCCAAGGCCATTCAAGATAAGACATAGTTCCCTATCTCTTTTGACTGAAAATACCAATGAAACTTCTTCCAGTTATTCCCCATCTTCCTCTGGTCTCCTCTTATTAGTCTTATCATTTTAGTGCCTCCTTTGATATATAATCCCTTTATGTTGTGCAATGATAAATCAAAATAAAGTGCACCACTGAGTGATTTTATTGTTATTAAAAGGTCAGCGGTAAGAGGTTTGCATCCTATCACATATCCTAGAGAATTAATGGGAGGTGCATTAAAAAAAAGGAGGCACCATGCTTCTTGAATATGTTTAAAAGCTACAGCAGCCCTACAGCTGGGCTTTGTGATGGATCTCACAACACAGCATGGCCCAGGCTGCAAAGGTTGCAAGAAACACGTCCCTGGCCTTTGCAGGGGGCTGCAAATGTCATCCCTGGCTAAAGGGAATGCTGAGACAGTAACAAGGTCGGCTCGTGTAGAAGGTGATGTTCCCCCATGACCTTCCTAGTGATCAGGGCCCATCATACACAACCAAACTCTGCATTATCCCCACCACAACCCCCTGCTGCCCTGCCCTGCTGCCTTGGCAGATAGGGGATGCTGGGTGTGCCTCAGGAAGGGCTGTTTTGGGACATAAAAACTTTCTTCGGAAAGCTTATCACCCCTCTCTCATATGGCAATGATGTCTGGAAGATGCATTTATTTAGCATTTATTAAGCACCTGTCAATAAGCTCTTCCCAAAACTGTATTTAAAATACATCACTGTGCCTTTTCCCATCACTTGCATGAATGCAAAAGTCTGATTCTGCAAAAGTTTAGCATGATGCCAAGGAGAACACCCCCCAGAGTAGCAGATATTATTCCTCTCTGTATTTCAGGAGCAGCAATCTGAGTGCTTTCAGGTCAGGGCAGAAGGTGTCCAGCAGCAGCTGAAGACAAAAAAAGGGAAGGTAAGAAAATGCACAAGAGCCAACACAAAAGGGAATATGAAAAATGTGTGGTTTCTGACTACCTCAGAAATAAAGCTGATGAAACACTCCCTCATAGTGGGGACTGGCAAAAAAAAAGGATTGGGTTTCCCCCCCTGGAGTTGCAACTTTCTTGTTTTAGAAAAAAAAAGTAGCAAAGAAAAACTAAGTTACTCTCGATTGTACATTTTCAGGTTTTACCCAGCTCATTTAAAAAAAAAAAAAAATTCTTCTGGTTTCAATGGAAGAACTCACCAGAAATCAATAACCAGACACAAACACTGACAGAATTAACTGCTAAAGCTTAGGCAGCAACAGACAAGTCAAAACCCCCAAATCCCTGAGTGCACTGGGAAGCGTGGCACAGGCTCAGACCTCCTGTCCTACCAATTTGGGCAGCAAGAGGTCATCGACCACCCTTGCCTCTCGCCTTGCTCTGCCTGATTTTTGGAGCAAACCAGCTGCCAGATGTGCACACATCTAGCAGATCTCCTGCTTAGGACTGGCCTCCACTAACTGCCCAATTTTCAGTGACTTTGCCTCATTCTCCTGTCCTCTGCCAGCAGACATGGTGCATGGAGCTTCAGGAGTTCAGTTTTGTGCACAGAGGTCCACTCTGGCCTCCAAAGGGCAAGGATGTCATGTGCAAGCAAAGCAAGCAGAGGAAGAAGAAGACATTATCAGGGAGGTGGCAGATGCCTCCTCCCCACCGGTCGTGTATCAGCAAAGCACACGGGCTGTTTGCACAACACAAACACGTCACATGGTATTTGCTCAAAAATGGCTTGGGTGAGCCATTAACACTTCATTAATACGTGATGAAAGGCAAATTTAGAGAGCTCCCCAAAGTGACTGAGAACTGCGAGGGGCCCATAAATGAAATGATAATGTAATGTAAATAAGGCTGCAGAATACAAAGATTGGGAATTAGCGTGTGATCTAACAAAAGCAGCTGGATATTACCAGAAGTGCATTTCCCATCTTCCCTCCACCTTCCCCAGTTTTGTGCAAAGGTGATACTGCAAGATTATTAATTGCAGGAATAAAATTATCCAACTGCAAAAAAAAAAAAAAAAAAAAAAAAAAAAAAAAAAAAAAAAAAAAAAAAAAAAAAAAAAAAAAAAAAAAAAAAAA
>VZUI01046151.1:0-24842 GCA_013401135.1 Cettia cetti
ACAGGGATGGGACAGGGACAGGGACAGGGGCAGGGACAGGGACAGGGACAGGGACAGGGGCAGGGACAGGGACAGGGACAGGGGCAGGGACAGGGACAGGGACAGGGATGGGACAGGGACAGGGACAGGGACAGGGACAGGGACAGGAACAGGGGCAGGGGCAGGGACAGGGGCAGGGGCAGGGACAGGGACAGGCTGCAAAGGGCATCCGAGGGGATCTGGGGTGCACAGAATACCCCTCATTCCCGGGATTCGGGCACCCAGGGTGACTGCAGAGCCTGAGCCCCCTCACCCAGAGCTGCACAGGATCACGATCAGCTCTGGGGGTCCGTGGAGGAGCTCAGGCTGAGTTTTACCCGAGCTCTCCCTGCCCGCAGTGCCGGGGGTGTGGGCAGAGCCCCGGGATGCCGGAGGAGCTGCCCGGCGTCACCCACAGCTCCAACTCAGAGCGCTCAGACCGCGATAAACAAAGCCTGTCGTTACATTCTGCAGACAGACAGCTCCGGGCCGTTCCTCACTCGATGCACACACGGACACCTCGGCAGAATCCTGCTCGTTCGCCTGGGGCTCCCCGGAGAGCGTTTCCATGCCGCTGGAGCTGCGCGCTGCTCCCAGCCTGGCTGCTGGCGCTGGGGAGCTCCAGCTCGCCACGGGAAGGGACAGCACTCGGCTGCCCAGCTCGTAGAAACCTGGAATCTCCCGTGTTGGAAGGGAGACCATCCAGCCCAGCCCCTGTCCCTGCACAGACCCCACAACAATCCCAGCCGGGCACCCCGGAGCGCTGTCCTGAGGCTCCTGGAGCTCTGGGGCCGTGCCCATTCCCCGCGGAGCCCGGGCAGTGCCAGCACCTCTGGGGGAAGAACCTTGCCCTGAGCCCCACTCTGCAAACCTCTGCCACCTCCCACCCCACAGCCACCTCGGCCCAGAGCTGCCGGGGGGATGGACGAGACTCCAGGAAAAGCCACCAAATCAGTTATTAAATTTTAATCAAACAGTGCAGAGGGCTACAAAGATCACACTAAAATTTAATGAGCCGGGCTTGTTGGCTTCCCCGAAGAAGCACATTACAGTAAAACTGTGGCTCGGGAAAGGTGCCTGACTTCCAGGTACTATCCACAAACCCTCCCCACTCCCTGCTCGCCGGGAGAAACGAGGCGTGAAGTGGTTCCTTATGGCTGGTTAAATGAGGGTTTGTTTTTCTCCTTCCTCCAGATACCAATTTCTTTTCTTTCACCATCTCATCTTGCCACAATTTATTTATTCTGGAATTTTGACTCTTCAGAGCACACAGGCAGAAAGGCCTCACAGAAAAGCTGCTCTTCAAATAACAGGGATGTTTTGTGAATGAGCATCCCCTCCTCAGCCTGCAGTGATCTGTGCTCTGGGGTCACTCTGCTTCCTTCTTCTGGACCAGCAGAAAGGAAACTCCAACCTGGACTGGTGTGGGGTTTTTTATCTCAGAGGCTCCAGTGTCCAGCTTAGGATGCAGGCAGCATCGCATCTAGAACCGCACAGCTGCATGCAGCAATTCAAAAATTGTCTTGTCGGACTACAATGTGCCAATTTCTCACATTTACAGCCATTTTCAGTATTACAGCCTGTGACACTGAAGCCAGGAGGCTTTTCTTCAGGGAGCAGGGGCTGCTGCAGAGGTGACCATTACCACACGCTGCCTCTCCTCGGCCTCGGGAGGGTGGGAGCCCGGAGGGGAAGGGATGGGGAGGCCGGAGCGGCCGGATTTCATCAGCCTGGGAGCTGCAGGAGCCGGGAGGGGACGCGCCGGGTCGGAGCCCCTGTCTAGACCAGGGGCTTGGCAGCGGCTCCCGCTCCCTTTTCATGTGCCCGGTTGAATTCCAGGCTTGGGGAAGTGAATCAGTCCCTGGGCTGGAGCCAGGGCTGTGGTGTTCCCGTGCTCCCAGCACCGCGGTGGGCAGCGGTGCCCTGGGCAGGGGGTGACAGCGGGATGGGGTCCGGGGTGACAGCGGGGTGGGTCCGGGGCACCCATGGCTCACAGGGGCTTTGGGAGCACCCAGGCGTGCACAGCTCCCCTCCCACCCGGGTGTGGGTTTGTTTATGCAGGAGGAGGATGCCATTCATCGCGGGGCTTCCCCAGCACTCCCCCTGAGAGCCGTTCCAGGCTGAGGGCAGCCCCGCTCCAGGCTGTGCCGCTCCCAGCAAAGCCCTCCAGGGCTCCGGGCTGTGTCTGGCAGCAGCAGCACCGTGGCAGCACTTTCACCCCTGTGCTGCAAGGCTCCAGTGGGGGCCCTCCCGCTTCTCCAAACCTTCTATTACTAATTAATTAATTTACTATTAGTTTTTAGGTGCAAAAGGAAAAGTCGCGGGTTTTAGTCTCCTTTTGCAGCACTTCAGGGGTGTGCTGGGGCAGAGTGGGCAGTTCCTTCCCTGGAGCTGAGGTCACGGAGCCCTGCTGGAGCACCCTGAGTCTGGGGTGCCTGGGCTGGGAGGGGGCTTGCACTGCTAAGTGCTGACAGGACGTCGCTGTCAACACAATGTTCCGCCTTGGAGAACCTTCATCTAGGAAGATACTTAATGAATTAGTTAATTAATGAGTGGAGTTTGATTGATGGATCATAGGGAGCTCTCAGCAGGGTGAGCCTGACCCTGGGATATTGCTGCTGTTGCTCAAATGCATCCCCTCGCTGGTCCGAGGCACTCGATGTTCTGGCAATTTGCATGCATTAAATGTAGCTCCTTAATAGGATGTAATGTTAGTGAAAAGCCAAAAGCATAGCAGCTGTAACTTAAAAGACAGCCCCATTACTGCAAGCCTTATAATTAGGGTAAGAGGGAGACTCGCGCTGCCATATGTTAAACTCTTTTGAGGTTAATAGCTCTGTAAGATTTTGCAATTTAAAAAAATTAGTCTTGAGGAACGATGACAAGGCTCGTCAATGAGGCTGCTCCGGCGGGGGCCGGACGCTGTGCCCCGCACAGCCAGGCTGGGGACAGGGATGCTCCCGGCCGTGCCCTGCCCGGGGTCACCTCTGTCCTGCCCTCCTCCTGCCCAGCCTTCTGGAACCCCCCCCCCTGTGCTCCACTGCGCCCAGGGGTGCTCCTGGCTGGGCGGGACACGCAGCAGGCGCTGGGCAGGAGCAGCTCCTCCCCTGCCCTGCTCTTCGGGGGCCTGTTCAAATTACACCGAGCAGCAGCCGCTGCCTGCAGGTCCCCAGCCCGGTGTTTGGCTGCTGCAGGAACAAATAACCCTTGTGCAGTGCTTGTTTGTTAAAGCCCTTTTCCCGTGTAATCGCTGCACAGAGGCCTCTGCTCCGTGTCTCAGGCTCTCAGCACGAGGGCTCTGTGAGGATCCAGAGTGTTCAGCAGAGCTCAGGAGAGCTCCACGCTGGCTGTGGGCCCGAGGAGGGGCTGGGTGGTCTGAGCTCAGCCCCGGCAGGGAGGCAGCTCCCCAGGGGCTCCTCCCGGCAGGGGTTGAGAGACAGCTCCTATGTTTTTCCTTCCAGCTTTTCTTCCTTTCCTCTGTTGTGCAGGCAAATCATTCACTTTCCAGCCTCAATTTCCTCATCCATAAAACTGAGACTAAAAATGTACTTGTTAAGGGTGTCACAGGGCCCTCTGAGTCTGCCGGGGCTTTGATGTCCTCTCGTTAAAGTACCGTGGAAGTGCAGGCATTTATTGTCCCCAGTGCGGGAGGTGGGTGGCTGCAGCGAGGGCTGGGACCCTCTGGGGACACTCGAGGTCCGTGCACTGAACTTTGCTGCTCGGGGAGGGCATTGCCTGGGCACTGCTTTGGCTTTTCTCATTGCCAAAGGGTGGGCAAGCAGTGCCTGTGAGCAGCCAGGCCGGGTTAGTTGGTTTGGGGAAGGTTCTGTGCCTGGCTGCCCCTGAGCTCTGGGAGGTGATGGATGCTGGTGCTGATTGTCACCCAAAATTGCTACATAGGAGCTTTCTCAGCCACAGCAGTGGAAGGCTTTAAGGTCATCCCAAGCTCGCTTTAATTGTTTCCTTCCTGCACCCCCTCACCTTATTAAAGTGTTTAATTGCTTTCTTATTTAAGTGCATCAAGATTTCCTGATAGGCTGGTCCATTTGGCTCACTTGTTCTCTTTAGGGAAGCTGGGCGAATGGAAAAGAGAAAATTATCTTGAAGTTCCAGGTTATTGGGGAGAGATAGGAGATCGTTAAATCCTCTCCATTGCTGTTTGGGTATCATGAAGCTCAGGGGCTGTTTTGATATTGAGCTGGAGTTCAGCTTTGTAAATTCAGGATTTGTTCTCCTGCTGCTTGGAGAACAAGGCCTCAGCTCCACTGCCCAGCCTCTGTTGCTGCTTGGATGGTTGTCAAGTGCTTTCCAAAGAGTCTGAGGCTGTGACTGAGGAGTGGAAGTCAGGAGATGACATTTCAGGGTGTAGACCCTAAAGTGGGGGCTGGGATTGCTGCCAGCCCTGCGTGGCTCTCGTGTGCCAGAGCCTGAGTGTGCTGTGTGTGGTGGCACCTGTGAGCCCAGGGTGCTCAGGGTGCTCAGGAGCCTCCCCCTGGGACACAAGCTGCCTTTTTCCTCTTCCCATTGGTGCTCCAATGTCAAAGGCAAAATCCCCATCTTCAGATCGATACCAAAGCCATTAAAGCACATCTTCAATTTCTGCGGGTGCACTGCGCCGGGTGTAGAGCCAGCTCATGTCTTCCAGCAAAGGGAATGCTTCACTGTCCTGGCCTCTCCTGCAGGCTGGCCAGGAATGAGGTGGTTGATCCTCCAGCAGGGAAAAGAGGGTTCCAGAGGGTTCCAGGTGCCGGGGGAGCTGCCAGCCTCCAGCTCACTCAGGTACGAGGGTGCTCGGGGCAGGAGCGGTGCAGAACATGCAGAGCTGGCTTAGGCTCCTGCAGCTCCAGGGGACTGAGGCATTTACAAGCACATTCTGAAGCATGACCCTCCTGCAGGGGAGCATGAAAAGCCCTTTGGAGCCCTTCATCCCTCCTGAGCCCTGTCGAGCCCGTCACACTTAGAGGGAGTGAGCTGGCGGGGCAGGGCCCGGGGCTGGCAGCCTCTGATCCCTTTAGCACCACTCTGCCCCCGCTCCTCGCTCAGGGTTTGTCGTTTGTTGGTGCAGAGTGTGTGTCAGAAGTTCCTGGGGGTTCCTGGCTTTAGTGCTGTGGTGCTGGGCAGTTTTTCAGCACAGGACTGAGAGCTGTGGCTGCTGTAGCTGTAAACCCTCTCCATCTTTCTCCTCTGTGTGGAGGGGGCAAGTGAGGATGCTCTGATGCAACACTCCCCTTGTCTCCTCTGGCTGGGAACAAAGCTGACCCAGCAGCTCATTTGAGTTTCCATCTGCTGCTTCCACGCTGGAGGAGAATGGTGTCTTAGTTGTCTGAGGAGAGACTGCTTTTTAATCATGTCTGCACTGCCTGGGGTTTGGGCCTCGGTGCCAGCCAGTAGGAAAAATCAATAATGTTTAAACTGTTCGATGAAGAGCCCTGGCTGCCAGTTCCTCCTCCTCTGACAGCTCCTGGGGGAGAGCTGTCTGTGCCGTGTGTGCCCTGGGTGCTGCTGCGGGGCTCTGGGCAGCTCCTCCCCTTCCAGGGGGCACTTCATGCCCCAGCTTCCTCTGATAAGGAGGCTTGAGGGGTTGGGTGTGAGCTGAGCTTCCCTTTGGGCTCGTGAAAGGCACTGGAGCTGAGGTGCAGGGTACCCACCTGCTCCTGGCACACCTCAGCTGTGTCCCCCTGCTGCTCCTTGGGTCTGACACACACAGCCGGGCACGGGGGATGGGGCTCTTCCCCTGACCCTGCGGTGACAGATGGGACAGCTCACTCGGGCAGGCTGGGCTGGCTGTGATGAGTGAGGGTGGGGAGCCAACAGGAGCAGCCAGAAGGGAAATCCATCTTGTGGCGCTGTTAAATAATGGTGGTGCTGCTCGGACAGCAAGGGAAGATCCTGTGGGCAGCGTGACAGAAAACCTTGTGGGTGCTGTCAGACATGCCCTGGGCTCCTGTGAGCACATCGTTGTTCTGCGGGGTGAGACAAATCCCCCCCGTGCAGCGGCCCCCCCGCCCGGCGCCGCGGCGGGTGCGGGAGCAAACGGCATCGGCAGAATTCCTGCTGGGAATGGGAGTGCGGGGGCAGAAGGGCCCTGAGCAGCTGCCGGGGCTCTCCTTGCAGAGATGGGGGCGGCCATCCCAGCTGTCCCAGTGCCCCGGGACCCACCTCAGCCCCCTCCCTGCTCCCCTCTGCAGGGCTCGGCGGAGCCAGCCCCGGAGGGACAGGGGTGGCAGGGGTGGTGACCCTCCCTGCCACGGCACGGGGGGGTTGAAGGCTGCGAGGGGACGGTGACAGGTGGCACGGGGCCTTCCCAGCTCCTGATAACCCTCACTTGCTGATTTTCCTTCATCGCTGAATGCTGATGAGGTGCAAATCCTGGGCTGACCTCAAATTCCATCTGCATTTCCTCAGATTTGCCATTTCAAGCAGTGGTTTAGCTCTCAATCCCCCCCGGCAGGCTGCGGGGGGGGGGGCTGAATAATGCTTTGCACTATTTTGCACCTCTTTGCACCTGAAGGTTTTGGAGCCCTTTGCAGAAGTTAGGAAGGTGGCAGGTGGGATCAGGGAGTGTTTGACAGGCAGACACAAACCCACACCGATGCTGAAGTGAATCCAGAGCCATGCAGATGCTGAAAGTCAGGGTGAGGGCTCTGCAGCCAGGACCTTTGCCCAATCACAAGCTCCTGCTCCACTGGCACGGGGTTTTTGGGAAGCATGTTGCCCACTGGTTCCCCTGTAAGTTGTTTTCAGGAACTGCTGCTGGAGATCTTGGCGGCCTCCTGCCTCCTGGAGCAAAGCATCGGAGCAGAGACTCCTCAGTTCAGAACAACCTGTCATGTTGTGTTTCCCGAGGCTTCATTTCACTTTTTAAATGATTTAATTGATGAGCCCTTTCTTTTTATACATCCACATTCAGCTGGTTTCCACAGTAACAACCAAACCTGGAACCCGGAGCTTGGAGTCCTTTCTGAGTAAATAATGCCAAACCAAATCCTCGAATATTTAATTAAATTCACTGTCATGCCCCTTTTATCTTTGTTCTGTGGATCTTCCATAAACAGATTTCATGGGAACATGGAGCTTAAAGGAGATAGCAGAGGACAGCCTTCAGGGGAGCTGCCCTGGGCCATGCTCAGACCCCGGGGTGGCCTCGGTGCTGTGACAGCACCGTGGGGACTGTACAGCTCCTCCGTGTCCTGTGGAGTGTGGCAGTGGCTGCTTCCAGCTGGGATGCTCTTGACTCAGTTTGTGACCATCAGTAACCCCAGGTTCCTCCAGGTTTTTCTGGCAGCACCCCAAAAGTTCCTGTGCCCCTCTGGATCACATTTCCAGTTTCAGGATCGTTATCCATCCTGCGCTTCCCGGATGTGCTGCCACGTCTGCAGATCTCATCATTCTTCCTGTTCCCTCCCTTTGGTCCTGAATGCAAACACTGAGGTGTTGGGGAGCACAGCCACAGCCACCGAGTGGAATGTGGGGCTTGGTTCAGTCCTGTCAGCCTGGTCAGGAGCGTGGGGCTGACCAGGGCAGGCCCTTGGGCTGTTTTTATTGCCCCCAAACGCTGCTGCCTGAGCCTGAGCTGTGATGGCCGTGCCACTGGGCAATCAATCAATTATCCCTCTGCCAGGGAGTGTGGCATGGACACCCAGTGGTGTTGGTTTGCTTACAATGGCTCTTTGGTGCTTTTCCATGGTATCACAACACTTATTAATCAGATGGTGAGTGGGCTTAATTAGCCCAAGTATAGGTTTTATTTTTGATTTCTATGACTACTTAATCTAATGGCAACACATTATCTGCTCTGAGGTCTGCAGTTTTCCATTTGTAATTATTGCTGTTCCTAATTGATGGTGCATCAGGGGTTGTGGCTGCAATATGGGAGTTGGAACAAGTCGATTTTCTTGAGCACAGATCCCAAAATGTTCCTGCAAAGGTCCCCGTGCCTTGGTGTGCTTCAACCCAGGTTTGAGATGCTGGCTACCTGGCTTTAGTCAGAGGAAGGAGGAAATTCCTTGGAATGATGAAATCTTCGGTGTCTGTCACACCGGGGCTGTGTATTGTGAAGTTTGTGCCATTTCATGGTGGAGTTGAGGGAATTAAAATGCCTGGATACCGTAGCTGGAAGCTGTTCAGGTAATGGAAGCAAAACAGCTTATAAATTTCCAAAATGAGGCCTGGCATTTATGACTAAAACCTCGCGTTTCAGGACATGCAGATGGTGAGGCAGGAACAGCTTGGAGGGATGGGCTAATACAGAATTATTAATTGCAGAGGCTCTGGCATCTTTTCCCCAAGAAGGTGCCTGGTTGATGGGTGGTGGTTTGATGTGGACAGGGAAGGGTTGGGTGGCCCAGGGACCCTCACTCTGTGCTGGGGAGCCACACTGGCTGTTCCGTGTCATTTCACCGATGGAGCTTGCTGGGTTCTGTGCTCGGCCTTCCTCACCCCCTTGGAGGGAGGGACCAGACTGTGTTGTCCTCTGGGACAGTTCCCACTGAGCAGCCGATGTGCCACGCAGAGGGAGGGGCATGCAGAGGGTTTTAGGTGTATTTTGCGAGTCCCAGCATCTTCCAGAGGCTTTCGGGTGTTGCCTTTTCCAGCTTCTGCCAGCAGAGGGAATGCACAGAATTGTACCCGTTTTGTTTTCTCCTGTTGAGCCCCTGCTCAGCTGGGAGCAGCAGACACACGGAGCCCTGCTGTTGTCCCTTGTCCTGGGCCATGCCACCCCGTGCCCGAGGCCCTCCCTGAGGGCATGGGGAGGCTGCTTTACACAACATTTTCCGAGATTCCCTCGTTCCCGACCTGCTCAGATGACAGGGAGAAGCCTCAGCCTCTTCCCCAGCCTCTCTCTCGCAGGGTGACCGATCAGATAATGTTCTCTAAGCAAATGCACAAATAACACGAATTGGGGTTGGCACCGAGCAGTGAGGTGTAAAAAAAGCAATTTGAGGTGTTCTAAGAAAATGCCAGAGCCTCTATGCAGTGATTGCCTGTCGGAAAGGCGTGCCCAGGGTGCAGAGCTGCAGGGACACCAGGGAGAGCAGGAGGGTGAGCTGCTGGGGGAGCAGGGCAGCAGCTTGGGGACAGCATTCAGATTGCCTGTGATCCCCAGCCCATCCTTTAATCTCCTTTGGCTGTGGCAATTTGCTGCACGCTGGGAAGTGCTGAGGGCAGGAGAGCCTTTGGTGCAGCCCCAGTTTGATGGGAAAGCTGCTCCAGACAGGGCTCAGGGGGTGCCTGGGCCAGGGTGAGAGCTGCCAGGGTCCTGCCTCTGCACAGGGTGAACAGAAAGTTCAGGGTCGTTCTGGTTTTCAGTCACAAACGTGGCTGGAAATGGATTCCTCTGCACGTGGCAGTGGATGTGGGCACAGCTTTGAGGCTGGGATGTGTCCCTCACCTGTGCCCACTCTGGCCAGGTCCCCTTCACCCTCTGCTCCCGGGGGTGCTGCTGCTGTGGCTCTGTGTGAGCCTGTCTGCAGGGAGGCAGATGATATCCGAGATGGCAGCCTTGCCTTTCTGCTCCATTTCCCTCCAGCCTCTCCTCCTGTAACATTCATTAGCTGCAGAGAGGCCGGGCTGAAGCTCTGAGCAGAGGCTGTGTGCAAGCCCTGAGTAACCCCTGTGCTGCAGCCCTGCCCTGCACCCCGCCGGCTCCTGGGGCCGGGCCAGCCCTCACCTCCCACCCCCGCAACACCAGCGTGCCTCGTCAGTGTGGCAGAGCCAGCACCTGCCTCTTCACAGTGGGGACCTGTCTGAGGGAAGCTCTGTGCTGCTGGAAATGAGAGCAGGGTTATAAGAGACCTGGGAATTCCGTCTCGTTGGGAAACCACACATCTTTCAAGAGTGGTAGATCAGCTGCTGGCAGCCTGCGAGGTGTCACGGCCACTGGAGTGGCCATCAGTGAGTGGATGCACTGTGTGGGGAGCACTGGGTGTTCTGGGAGAGGCTGCCTGCTCCTCAGCCTCGTCACAGATCCAGGAGGGTGACACAGATCCAGGAGGGTGACACAGATCCAGGAGGGTGACACAGATCCAGGAGGGTGACACAGCTCTGGGGATGACAAGAGAAGCTGATGGCAACAGCGCTGTTCTTGCTGACTGATTTGACTGCTTGGTGCAGCTGCTGCCCAGGCCTCCTCTGCTGGCAGGCTGTGGCGTTTGGATGGGCTGCAGGTTGTCCTCAGTGTGAAACCAAAGGTGCTGGTGGGGATTCAGGTGAGCAGCTGGAACGCTGCTGCTCTTCCATCCCTGTCTGGACCCTCCTGGTGCTTGCCTTGCATGTCCCTTCTGCTGTGTGAGCACAGTGCCAGGACAGCAGCTGAACCACTCTTGCAGATAAGGATGTGAGGGAGTTATCTGGAAGCCTGCAGATACTGTTGTGAGGAGGAAGGTCACTGAGAGAGGGAGGTGGAGGAGATGGAGATTAGGTGATTTGGAGATGGCTTGAGGGATTTAGTGGAGAGGCAGAGCTCCTGTGGAGCATGAATGGGCAGCAGCACCTCTGATGGATTACAGGGAGCCTTGCTCAGAGGCGCTCTGTGCTGCTGCAGGGACCAGCAGGGAAGAGGCAGGGAAATCTTGCCTGGAGGGGAGGCTGCGGAGCTCCGGAGTGACACGCCTTCCTCTCTCCCTCCTCCTCCTGCCAGCACACTCCGGGCAGGCAGGACCAGAGCAGGGTGTCATGGGGTGGCTCAGTGGATCCCGGGGCCAGGGCAGGGAATAAAAGGCCTTTTCTGAGTCTGAGACCTCGTGGTGGGGCTCCTCCCATGGCGAGGTCCGTGCAGGGCAATCCCTGCCCGTCCTGCAGAGCTCCCTGCCCCGCGTCCATCTCCAAACAGCTCGGGGGGCTCATCCCAGCTCCGCGGAGAGCAGGCAGCTCCTGACCTCCTCTTGCTTGTCTACATTGGGATTTGCCCCTCTCTATCCTGTTTCAAACCTGTTCTCTGAGCAAAAGCAGGGTTTACAGCCTCGTCCCTTCGGGTAAAGCCTGTCTTACATCGTACCAGGGCTTTTCCCTTCGTTGTCACAGAAAATCCGCGGCGCTGATCCCGGAGCCGCTGTCAGGGCTGTGAACCCCGGCGCTCGGCAGGCAGATCGTATCTCTGCAGCCGGCCCTGAGCAGGCAGATCCTCCATCACAGCCGGGCGAACTACAGCAGCCTTTATCCCCTATTGTCACGGACAAAGCGCAGGGATTTGTGTCCCAGGCTTAAGCTTTCGCAAATCTCCGAGTATATTCCCCAGACGATTTCCTGGCTGTTTCCTGAGTGGCTTTTTCTCCCTGTCGCCTTTGTTTCCGATCGCTGTTGCAATTTGCAAGAGGTGTTTGGTAAATATCTCCGTTATTTACAGGAAATCGGCAACTCACTTTCTCTGGTGGAGCGAGCGCTTCCCCCGGGGATGCTGTGCCCATCCCCGGCCGGCCGGGAGCCCCGGGCCCCTGGGAGCCCCTGGGAGCCCCTGGGAGCCCCTGGGAGCCCCTGGGAGCCCCTGGCCCCTGAGCCCCGCTCCGGCCGCTGCCGTCATTCCCCGCTCCTCTGACGTGCGGGAGGTGCCTGCATCCTGGAGAGCGTGTTAACATTTAAATCAGCGCGATGGCCTGTGAGCAGCAGCGAGTTAAAAGGACCTCTCCTGAAAAGAGCACAGCGGGGACCTGGCTGAAGAGTTCTCTCAGCCCTTCAAGCACGCACGGCTGCACGGATTTCATCAGCGCCAGCGTCACGCTGGTCCATCAGGGCTTGATTGAGGCGCTCTCGGGGTGGGGAGGGAGGGGAGGGAAGGGCAGGAGCTGCCCCGTCCTCAGGGTGGGTGGTGAGTGCGGGTCCGAGACCTGCTGGCCCCTTCCCTTCCCCTGTTCGGGGTCCGTGCTGCTCTCGCAGCCGCTTCTGTCACAAAACTCGAGGTCAAATAATTAAACGTGTAATTATCTGCCCCGTGCTTGAGGCTTCATCCCAGCCTCTCTATAGTCCAAGCTGCCCTTCAGCATGAAATGTGAGGTCTAAAACGCTCCTCAGGATCATTTCACCACGTGTTTCAGGGAGCCTGGATGCTCCTGGTAGCTGTGAGCATGGAGCCCCTCCAGAGTCCTGCCCAGCTCCTGTCCTTATTTTCTCTGGCAATAACTTCAGCAACTTCATCACTGTGCTGGACAAGTTTTTCTTTTTATCTGCTTGGATGTCCTCCTGTCTGATTTTATTGAAAGCCCCAGTTTTTGTGTGTTATGAGACAGCAGAGATGTCCCACTCTGCCCCTTATGGATCATCCATTGCCTCTTTATTGCCTCCTCTTAGCAGTTGCCATTCCAAAGGCAGAGTCTCATTTTTTGAGATCTGTCAGGCTCCTGGGCACCTCTGAGATAAGGACACTTCCTTCAGAGCAGCCCTGACTGCCCGGGCTCTGCGCTGTGGTGGGAGAGGCCCTGAGGGCAGTGGGATGCAGGCTCCATCCCGGCAGCAGTGCCAGCAGCTGGAGGAGCCTCCCCGCCCTGCCGCGGAGCAGGAGCTTTCAGCGAGCTGTCTGTAACGTTGGCAGCCCCGTTAGCTGAGCTGACAGGATTAATTTAAAATCCCATATGGTGCAAGGCTTGGCTTTTCCCTCCCAGCCTGCTCCCTGTGGGGATGGGGAGCTGCCTTTGGTGTCCTGCTGCCGCCTCATCCCATCCCTGCTGACCCCCGGGGCAGCCGTGGCAGCGCTTGTCCTGCCCAGGTGCCGGTGCCACTCTGGCCTCCCGCCGGGCAAAAAAGCTCATCAAAGCCTGTAACTGGATGCTCGGAGCCATATGGGCTCTCGAGGTCCTCTGTGGAGCGGCGGGAGTGATTTAGGGAGTCTGGGGGAAGAGCTCACCTTTGACCCTAGGTCTGACACAGCAGCTGGGAAAATAAATAATCCGGTTGCTGGGTAAAACGTGTGGGGAAATGGTCCCTCCTGAGCGGGGCAGGGTGTCCTGGCCCTGCCCTGTGCTCCCAGCAGGGCACTGGGAGCTGCAGGGTCTGGGGGAGGAAAACCAGAGTGGCAGCACATGGAGAGCTTTGGCTACCACAGAGAGCCAAAATGCAGGTGCTACTCCTGGGCTTGGTTTGATTTAATACGACTTCAGGGAGGTGAATTATTCTTTCTGCACTTGTTACTTTTGCAGCTCCCAGCACTGAGGTTTTGTTGGTTAATGTTTATAAAGCCTTTTGAAATGTGGCTGCTGGCGTGTGGGTCCAACAAAGAGAAGCAATTGTGAACAATGAAAGAATATTTTCCAAAATACAGTGTAGTAAAAGCAGCTAAGGTCTGCTCTCATTAATTTAAAAAATGATATTTTCCCTTCTTCTTTCAATAAAAACTGTCTGCATGATAAACTGACATCTTTAACAATTGTTTAAGCTGCACAGGTTTAAATATATACTTCCTGCATAGGCTGCTGATGAGTCACTAGTCAAAATTATTTATCAGAAGCGATGGCTCTGTGCTAGACAGCGTTAGACAGAGCTCTTTGTTCTCTGGCCAGAGCTACGTGGTTACCGAGAGCTGTTACCGGGGCTCTACAGCTCTGCCATGATTAAATGATTCTGAGTCAACTTCAGCATCTTTGGGAAGCTGGAGCAGTTTTGGGAAAGGGCAGGTAGGGTGCTGGGGATGCAGTATTTTCCATAGTGTGAGGGTAGAGGCGAGGCTGGAGCCATTCCCAGGGAATGCTGTTAGAAATGCATTTGGGCATCTCAGCTGCTCTGAGCTCTGCTGTCAATTTTTGAACACTTACATTCCCATTTCTTTTGATTGCAAACACACAAACACTCTCCAGACAGAGTGAGAGAAAACTCACCATGCAGAGAAAAGAGCAGACTGGCTGCACCGAGGGCTGAGGGTGAGAAAAGGGATTTAATGAATGTATATGGACACACACAACAAGCTTTTATTAGTGTGTCATGGGATGGGATGTAGCAAGCACAAGCATTTCTAGGAAGGTGTTTTGCCAGGTACCCCCCAAAGCCAGCTCTGAGGGATTGCTGTGTTGGTTCAGAGGCTGTTGGATTTGTGATTTGGCCTCACCAGGGCTGATATTTGTAATTACTGTGACTCTGGAGGGTGTTGGCCTCACAACTGCGACGGGCTCTGCCTACGGACCATGCACAGGGAAGGGCCCTCGGGGCTGCCCTGGAAATGGGGCTGGGAGGACAAGGAGGATGCTCGGTCACTGGGAATCACTGCTGAGGGTGTTGGGCTGAGCCCGAAGAGCAGCCCCGGTGCTCTGGGGATGCCGAGGCCAGCCCAGCGTGTTTGGGGGTGCTGAGCCTGCCCTGCTGGCCCCTGGCCAGGTCCATCCCTTCGATGCTCCCTGGTGCCAGCGAGCTCCGTGACAACCCCGTGCCCTTGGCTGCTGGAGGACGGGGGCTCTTTCTTCTGGTGCTGGCAGGGCTGGTCTCCCACACAAAACACCTTTATTTCCTTTTAATCAAATTGTCACCAGGAGACACGTCTGCTCCCGCTCGCCTCGCTGCTTTCATCAGGGTGAGGACGGGGCCGTCCTTTGGAGCGGGCGGATGCGGATGCAAAGCACCTCAGCCAGGCGGGGCAGGGGATATCAAAGCAGAGCCTGAAGAGGTGGGATGCCGGCATTTGCATACGCGATTGCCAGCTGAAATGCAAACAGCAGAGATGTGAAAATCAGTGTGAAGGGTGAGCATGAAAAGCAGGGGCAGGCTGGGGAGGGGGGAGCCGGGGCAGGTGGGGAGAGAAGCAGCGAGATATGAAAGAGGAGGAAAACGAACACACAGAATATTTTAACTAACAGAAAAGTTTCTTGTACGGCAGACAGATGATGAAAGGGAGACAGTGAGGAATTATTAGGACAGAAGATAAGGAAACAGCAGAGATAGGAAATAATTATTTTGTATCTGTCTTTATAAATGAAAATGAAGGGCATTAACTTAAATAGGATTTAGATTTTCAGGGACAGAAGGGGATGAATTAGGAAGCGTTCAGATAGCGGCAGAAATGATTATTAAAGGTTGGGGGCTCTTGAAACAGACGCTGTGGCTGGGCCAGTGCAGGGCAGCAGGGGTGTCCTGGGCAGGGGGGACACCTTGGGGTGCCCAAATCCCATGGGGTGCTCAGTCCTGCCGGGGCTGACCGGCCCCCACCCTCACCCCAGGCTGAATTGCTCCAAGAACCTGCATGGGGCTGTTCTCTCCCTCAAAACCCTCCTGGCCTGTGGCACACGGCTCTCCAGTAAAGATGCTTCTGTTTAGGGTAATGATAATTAGGAACACTTTCTAATATTGCTGTGGGGGGTAAAAATAGAAATCCACCCCCAGTAAGAACTTCCTTAAGGCATGTTTTCATCCCCCTTACACACAAATAGAATGAAATTCAGCAAGTCAGGCATTTTTATTACATTCTAAGCCAAACAGCCCTCGGCCCTGTTACATTTTCATGCACTTAAAGAGCACTTGCAAAATTCTTTTCATTCGCACTTAGTTTAATTTCAGATGATGTTTTCATCACTGCGTCCCCACTTTGCACGCACAGCCTCCTACCTGTGGTTATCCAGGAGAATAGAACCTCATCTGCATAACCAGAAATGTTTGTTTCCATGGTCTGATGTACAAACGGGCAGGTTTGAGGGAGCTGCTGATGGCAGATGTGGAGCTTTGGGGGAGTGATTAATTTGAAATTATATGTCAAGATTTCCAAACAGACCGGTGACATCGAGCTTAATGTCAGAAATTGAGCTATTTGAGCACAGCCTGACCTTCGGGGGCTGCATGTTAATGACATTCCAGAAATACTCTTGGAAGTGCTGAGGTTTGGGCACTGAACCTCACCAGCCACTTGGGAAAATCCCTTCTTCACCTCTGGCAACTTGATATGAACTTTTAACTTTTGCCCTGATAAACAACATCTAACAGGCTTTAAATAAACCAAATAACAGTAATTTCTCTTAACCTCAGACTCTTAATAACACTTCTCTCTTGTGTCACTCTGCCACACTGAACTTTGCTGGTAATGGATTTGGCTTTGGTGCTGATGAGCTGGCTCCTCTCAGTTCATCCCTGTGGGTTTTATAGGGTCCTGATGGTGGATCTGCCCACCTTGTCCCACCTAGAGGAGCTGGAGGATGGATTTGGGGGTTGACATCATCACATAACCCACTGCCACCTCACTCTGTCCAGCTGGAGAACTGAGGGGTGTGGGGATGCTCCCACTGCAGTCCCTGTGCTGGCTGTACCCAGCAGGCAGCAAGGGGGGATCTCCTGCTGAATCCTGCATGCAGGAGCTGGAGGAGCTCTGTGTCTGCTGCCTGGGAGAGGAGCAGGATCAGCCTTGTGAGTGGGCGAGTCACTTATTTATAACTCTCCCACTGAGAGCGAGTTTGTTTAATTTCTGGAGCAGCACAGCGCCGGCGAGTGTGGCTGTATAAATTTGCTAACAATAGTGTCTGAGCCTATATATAAACCTGGAGACACTGCAGCCCGCAGTGCATTCCAATTAACAGGAAGATGCATGATCTATGGCATGCCAGAGGTAAGCTGGGACCTTACCTTGATGCTGCTCTTATCAGTCCCAAACTCCCTGGGAGCAGTCGCTGCCTGTCTCCTTTATAGAGCTGTACAGAGTGTTTGCTAGCACCTGCTTTTCCTCTGCTCCTGGGATTTTGTGCTCCTGATGTGTTCAGACCCACACACTGTGGGCCCCTGGGGCTTTGGCCTTGTGCCCCATGTTCCTGTACACCTTGTGGCTAATTGCAGTAATTGTGGGGTGTCAGTGGGGCTGGTGGCTCGTGGTCCCCAGAGGAGGTGGCAGTGGAGAGGAGGGATGCAGGGAGCAGCAGAGGACATTGCAGTGGGAAGGGCAGCACATCAGCCAGCAAACTGCTCCGGGCTCTGGAATAGACGTCACTGGAAAGAGGGGTTTTACAAGATGTCCGTTACCCTGTTAATTGTTAATTGATAAAATCTGACACAGAGTAAAGGCCAGAATCTGCATCAGTGAAGCTGAGCTTGTCCTGTAAATTACCCACACACAGCTCGAGTTTCTGCCTTGGCTATTCTGTCAGCAAGAATAGGGCTATTCACCTGGTAAAGTGGAAAACCATGATTGAAATGAGATTTACAGCACAGTTGTGGGAAATAATCAAAATGAGAGGCTGCCTTTTCATGCCACCCACTGCCAGCAGAGAGGCAGCCAAGGGGCTGCTGTGTCCGGAGCAGTGGCTGCTGTGTGCAGGGCATCTGGGGCCACCAGTGCTGCTGCTCTGGGGCCACCAGTGCTGCTGCTCTGGGGCCACCAGTGCTGCTGCTCTGGGGACACCAGTGCTGCTGCTCTGGGGACACCAGTGCTGCTGCTCTGGGGACACCAGTGCTGCTGCTCCAGGGCTGGCGGAGGGCTGGCAGGTCAGGGCAAGGCAGGAATTGGGTGGTGGGAGCTCCCGGGGCAGTTCCTGGTGTGTTCACATCCACCAAGCTGCATCTGTAAGGTACCTGTAATTGCAATATTGCTCATTATGGCCTTATAAAAATGAACTCATAAATAAGCACTTGAGCAAAGGGAGGTTCCCTCTGGGGCAGGGCCATGTGTCTGCTTGCTCTTTGTGGGGGAGCTGTTTGAAAGTCAGTCTGAGCTCTGCTGAAGGCATTTGAAGGTTCAGAGGAGCAGAGTGGCCTGTTAGGTGGTGTAAGGACGATTTATGCCCGGAGTGAGCTCACCGGGCACGGGCTCAGCCCCTGCTCAGAGCAGCTGTTTGACATGCAGCAGCCAGAGCACATTCTGCACTGTCTTAATGGAGCCAAGTAAATCCCATCAGCTCCAGAGGCTGCAGACTGGACCTGGGGAGGGGCTGCTCCAGCCTCTTGTGAAACCCAGTTACAATATCACCACTTCATGTCATGCAAGAGAAAAGGTGCAATTTAAAATCCCATCCTTCAGGTGCAGCGAGCAGCCTTTGGTTGTCAAAACTGCATTTCTTTAAGGCAGTGGCCCAGAATAAACTGGTAATGAAGAGTCATTTGACAGCAGGCAAGCTGGAAACATGTCTATGAAAATAATACAAGAGTTTCTAGTTTATCGTGCATTTAGGTGACTTATTTTTTCCCTGTGCAGCTCCTCGCCACCACAGGCAGTTCAGCAGAGCTGTGCCTTGGGGAAGGAGGTGCCTGAGCAAGCTGCAGGTGTGTGTGGAAGGAAGTGAGCACTGCAGGGCTTGTCCAGCTCCTCCTGGGCAAAACCAACCCCTGGGTTAATTCTGCTTCAGGGGCAGAGCTTGGGAGCGAGGCCCTGGGTACCCAGCTGTGCTGTGCTCCAGCTGCTGCAGCAGTCATTCCTGTTCCCTTGGCATCTCCCGTGCCCAGCCCATGCCCACAGTCAGAAACCACATCTCCTACACAGGACAGAGAATAAATGCCCACTCCTTGATTTTCCTTGCAGTCTGGAAGCTGTGGCTGACAAGACCTATTATTTTTCCAGTTATCCAAACTGTCTGCATCCTAACAGCTTCCTACTTCAGTCGAGACAGTCTGAAAAGTTTAATATCATTTCAAATCATAGTGCCAATAAAACTTGACATTATTAATATGATGTCAAGGGGTTTTCCAACTGCTTAGGGAAAAACAACGTGTCCCATTAAACAAAGCTCCCTGCATTGTGAAATATTAAGTGACTTTTCAACGAGTGCCAGCTGGAGCTATTAGTTTTCCTTTGGTGCTGCTGATGTGGAGAGGAGGTCTGGCTGAGAACCTTTTATGAAGACATTAGCTGAATCCATGCAGTCAGAAAGGCTTTTGCTTTCCGAGGGACCCGCTCGATCTGGGCTGTGTCTGCCAGGATGAATTATTAAAGGCAGTAAATACATTTGGAGGGATGTGCCTCCTCCCCCTGTAATGCACTGGTTACACTGGGGAGTCTGGAGCCTCTACCGGGACTTGGAGCCAAGATTTCCATAAATGAGCCCACCCCCTAATCTTCTCCCTGCTCTCCCTACGGGAGCGGGGAGTGCTGCCGGCGCTGCCATAGAAGGGCTTGGCTTGGAAGAGGATTTGGAGATTGTTTGGTTCCACCTCCTGATATGGACAGGGACACCTTCCACTATCCCAGCTCGCTCCAAGCCCTGTCCAGCCTGGCCCTGAACATTTGCAGGGATGGGGCAGCCACAGCCTCTCTGGGAGCCTGTGGCAGGCCCCAGCCCCCTCGGTACAGAATATCCAGCCCTGACTGGGGGCTGGATGGGGTTGGTGGTGCTGGGGGTCGCTGCCAGGCGCTGCCTCGGTGCAGTCCTGGCTTGGCTCGGTGCATGTTTTCCAGGCAGGGCTTCCCAGGGAATCCTGCTGCTGCTTTCCAGGCTGGCTGGTTTTCCTTGTGGCTGCTCAGGCAGCTCGCAGCTGGTGGGAGGCCTGATGTTCCTGCAATCCTTCCTTTGCCTCCCAGTCATTGTGAAAGAAAATCGCTTCATCTCTTTGTCCAGACTAAACATGTTCTGCACAAAAAAGTTGAAACAGATTTTTTTTTTAGCAAGCCTTTGGTACCACGCCCGGGACTGAGCAGGGATTTGTGTGCTCCAGGCTTTGTATGGCACATGAAAGCCTCAGCTACACACGATGTTTATATCGGGCATGTGTTGGTGCATGTTCTCAAACACATCCCTGAACGCTGGGCTCGGCTCTGCCTGCACCTCTGGTGTCACCACTGCTACAATAAGGTGGGCTTTGATGTCTCACAGGGGAAGTGCAGGTATTTAATTTAACTTTTATGAACTTCTTTGACAATGTAAGAGCACTGCATATAAAGTTGGATTTAAGGGAAGTCGAGGCAGTGATGTCCCACTTTTATCTCTGAGAGAGATCCCACATCTGAGCTCAAACCCTGCAGCCCCCAGGGCTTCCAGCCAGCCGTGCTTGTGCCTTGAGGCCATAACTATTTTTGACACTTTTAGCCAATAAAATCATATCCCCCTGCTCCCATTCCAATGCAGCAGGACCAACAGCTTTGTAACCTGAGCCATTCCTGCTGCCAGGTGCCACGGCCAGGCCTGCAAAGGAGCCTGCTGCCAGCTCCCTTCCCAAGGGAACCACATCCCAAGAGCACCAGCTCCTGCAGCTGGATGTGGAACCCATCCCAGAGCATCCCTGGGGGCTGTTCCCTCTGGAGTGGCTCTGCCTGCTCCTGGTGGCTCTTTGCCCCAGCCAGGGGCAGGAGCGGCAGCTCCAGAGGTGGATGCTGCTTCAGCTCCCCAGTAAGCTCAGCTCCTGGAAGGACAGCAGGCAGTTTTTATGCAGCCTTCAAGGGGGAGGAAGCTTCTTGCTGTCTTTTTCCTGCTGCACAACCTTCCTTCACCTTCCTTCTTTTAATGTCTTAATCAAGTGGCTGATAAAAGAAGTGATCCATGAAAAGGACGGGTATCTTGACAAGGCACAGAGGCTTGTGGCAGCACTTTCCCCACAGATCAGCATCCTCCATGAGACAGAGAGACAAAAAAGGCAAATTTTTGTACCCTTAAGCTTCCACCACTGCAGTTCAAAAGACCAATCTTTACAGAAAATAAATTTAAAGGAGAATTTTTGATGTATATGATGGTCTCTTGTGGTCGACAGGAGTGCTGCTGGTGGTATATGGAGTTATGCAAAGCCAGAGTTGGGATTACTTAAAAGTGTCTGTAGTTCTTTGATTAACCAGTGTGTATTTTATTTTTTATATGGCACAATCACAGCTCTACATTGATAATATCTTGCTATTATTGTTCGATACGCCGAACTCCCCCTTTTCCTGCAGCATGAGGCTGCTTTTTAGGGCTCTATTTAAAGAATTCACTCTCTGCATATTAAATTTGTGGGTTTACAGGAGGGTTTGTGCTCTTGGGTGTAGTTTTGGTGCGATGCTGTGCCCGGTGAAGGGTGGCTGGTGGGTGTGGAGGCAGGGGAAGGGCTGGGGCTGTGCCGTGGGAGCCTCTCCAGGGGAAGCACTGGCAGGGAAGCTCTCAGGATCCTCCTCTCGCCCTCTTGGGGTGTTTTTGGAGCTGCCACAGCAGGAGTGATGCTGATCTTTGGTGCTCTGCCAGGTTTACAAGCAGGACTGGAGAGGCTCTGAGGTGCTGCAGCAGCTCCTGGGCCAAGCTCTCCTGCAAGGACCCATTCGCTGCCTCCCCCCTCAGCTGCTCCCTGGGCCTGGCTGAGGGCACCGAGGCAGCAGAGCTGAGAACAGCTCCCTTTGGAAGGCAGAAGGGAGCAGTGCCAGCCCGGGGCTGCAGTCTGAGCCTGCTGGAAGGGGAAGATCAGCAGCTGAGCCAGACCAGAGGAAAGCCTGCTGGGCTGGGCCCTGCTGGGCAGCACCACCGAACGCCGCTCCCTGCCCGAGCTCCTGCAACCCTCTGCAGGGCTAGAAATACAGGCTGAAATGTGAGGTAGGCTGCTCTCTCCAGCTTCTATCCAGGGATTCATTTCTATATTCATTTTGCATTTTCCTTCTGGCCTCTCGGCTGCCCACAGCAGCAGCTCCCGTGCAGGGCCTGGGCCCTGGTGTGTGGACGTTCCTGTGTGGCCCATGTGCTCTGTGTGCTGTGGAACGGGGAGGAACAAGCTGTGGGGAGGTTTTTCAGCCCATTTTAAGGGGAGAAGGGAGCACTCTGCATCACCAGAGGAAAGGCCATCCTCTGTGTCCGTGCTCTGACTAGAGACAGGGACCCTGATGGTGTTAATAAAGGGTGTGACAGCCTGGGCTCCGTGCCCTTGGAGCTGTCCTGGGAAAGGTGAGAGCCTGCCCCTGGATGCTCCAAGAAGGAAAAGGAGGATGTGGGATACAGGACCTGGTTGTGTGAAATTTGTTCGGTGCTGTTGGATCAGAAACGAGGGGGGAAGGGATGCTCAGCTCTTTCATTATTTGCCTCCTTTTATAATGCTTCCACTTTAAATAAAAATGAAGGTAGAGAGTAAATTTCACTTCCAAAGATGGGTGTCTGCTCCTGAATAGGATCGATTTAGGGTCAGTGCTTCAGCGGCGCAGGATTTGGGTTTCAAAGGTTCCCAGCCACTCCTGCAGTCAGGTTTTTCTAAAGGGCCCAGCGTGATGACATTTACAGCCAGGATTTTCAAAAACAGCGTAGTACTTCAGATGCTGAACTCATGAAAAATCCAGTCATTTAATTTGTTAAATGAGAGCGAAGGTCTCTTCAGATAATCTCCCTGTCATTGTGAGAGTGAGGCAGTTCTGTGGGAAAAGCAGCCCGTGCCCGACTGCAGCTCCTTTGGGGAGCAGAACACACTGGCCTGGAGTCACTTTGAAGTGTGCTGGAGAGGCAGGGAGTGACCTGAGGAGGGCCAAAGGACACCCCATAGCAATTAGCTGGGATTTGCATGGCTCCTCCGGGGGATTTGGAGCTGTTTGGAGATTTGGAGCACACCTGGCCGGTGAAGGAGCCTTGCTGCAGCCCGGGATGGGATTTCCCAGTGCCTGGCACAGGGATGGGCACTGCGGAGGCTGCTTGAGTGAGCAACGGCTCTCCCAGGGCAGATAAAACTCGGGTGTGACAACTTGCTCCTAAGATTTCAGATGCATCTTTTCCTTAAGAGACTCCAGCAGGCTGAGCACTGTCTGGGGATGCACAGCTTGGAATTCATGGCTCCCTCCAGCCACAAACTGCCTGCGGTGAGGACAGGGCACTTCATCTGCCCGTCCTGCTCTGCGCTCTGGGGTTGGCGATGCCTGGAGCCATTTGCAGTCCTCAGGGCGCAGGAATTCCTGTCCTGAATCCTTGTTTTGGACCAGATCCCAGCTGGGGAGCAGAGTTTCATTGCTTCAGTCGGTGGGCATTGCTCCCTCTGTAGCTGTAATAGCCCTGGAATGGGGAAATAACAGCTCCTTGTTGCCCAGGCCCTTTGCCCACGATTTGCTCTGAAAGCCAGAGCAGCACATGCAGACACGGGTCTGGCCACAGTGAGGGGCTGTCACCTCCGTGTGCCCGTGGGGATTCGGGATGGTGCTTCCCTGGACACCCAGGGCAGGTGTGGAGTGTGTGTAAATCCCAGCTGAGGAGCTGAACCTCTCGCTGACCTTTAACTGCCTGGGGGCTGATTCTCCTCTCTAATAAACACCTCCTACAATTAACAGTCACTTGGTGATTAGTTAATGAAGCAAAAGCAGCAGAACAGAGCCTTGGCACGGGGCAGTGGGTTCCCACAGCCCTCATGCTGAGCTGTCCCCCCAAACCAGAACCAAGTGTGGTGTGAGGTGGGCAGGGCAGAGCCCTGTCCTGCTCAGGCTGAGCCAAATTTAACAGCACGGAAGGGATGGATCCTGTCTCCTCCCTTCTCTCCTTCCTCATCCCGACCTTCTGCTCTGGCTGGAGAGAGCAATGGAGTTTGGAGTGATGCCAGAGCTTTCCTGGGGCTTCCTGGGAAGGAGCATGTCAGCTGTGCTGCATCCCTTCCCTCGTTGTTCTTCCCTGTCTGCTCCGGAGGCTGTTACGTTAGAGGTGACTCCAAGCATGTGAACACCGGCTTCCTCCCCATTTTTCCCTTTCTTTTTTTTTAAGTCCCATTTTTCTGTCTTGTCAGGTCTATTTAAGCATTTAATGAGGTGAGATAGTACCAATAAATTTAACACAGCACAATAACTCTGATGTGGGCCGCAGCCTAATAAACTCCCATCCTTGGGCCGGGAGGGCGATCCAGATTGCATCTGGAGTGATTGCTTTGCTCAGGTGTTCCCGAGGTTGAGCAAGGACTTTGGAGGCACTGCCACAAAGCTAAGCCTGTTCACTGGCACAGGCTGCAGCAGCTTTGCTGAGGGCAAAGCTGGTGGTGGTCAATTGGCAGCAGGGGCACAGAGGAGAGGGGTCTTTCTCACCTTTGTCATGTCCCCCCTGTACCGTCCTGGGCAGAGAGCTCAGGCACTGCCCTGCTGATGGCTCTGACACATCCGCCTCTGATGAAATACTCAGGGATTTTTGCACCATGTTGCACAGTGTAGAGAGATTTGTCCTTTGGCTGCTTTGAATGTCTACTGAATGAATAACTTGGCAGATTTTTATTTTTTTTTTATCCCCCTCACTACTTGCAAATCTGTTTGCAAGCAGCTTGCTTTCTCGGGGGAGGACTTGGAACGATCCTCTGGCTCCTGCATCTCGTTTACTGAAGCATCCCTGGCTTTGGCAATGCCTTCTCTCGTGCTCAGAGCGGGTTTTTTGGGCGGAGAGAACAGGGAAAGCCGGGTTTAAATTTCATGCAGGGGCATCTGCAAGTTCAAGACTTATTCTGGCACTTTGGCACGTTCATTTGTGGCTGAGGCAAAGTTATTTTGGAGTACAAACTAATTGTCTCTGGCTTTGCACATGTTTGAGGATTTTAATTGTGTCTGCAGCCCGATACTGCCCATTCAGCAGGGCCAAGCGAAGCGAGAGCTGAATTCTCCTTCTTCCTGTGGCCCTACACCTCGCAGCTGTGGAGAGCAGGAAATCATAGGGAGTCTGGTGGAAGCGTGTGTGATCCGGAGCCCAGGGCCTGGCTTTGCAGGGCTTGGCTCTCCTTCCGGAGCGCGGCTTCCTTAAGCTCCCTTGTGCTGCTCTGCTTTCTCCCTGCTCTGTGCTGGGGGACGTTCTCTGAGAGGTTTATTACAGTGTTCAGTTCAGCTCTGCTGCAGTACAGTAGAAATAACAAAATCCTGCCTTGGCTCCATCTGCTCTCAGGGGCTGAAGTGCAGAAAAACCTTTAGCTCTGCAGGCACTCTCTCCACCAGCACTAGGACATGGAGGGATGGATGGATGGATGATGGATGGATGGATGGATGATGGATGGATGGAGGGATGGATGGATGGATGGATGGATGGATGGATGGATGGATGGATGGATGGATGGATGGATGG